>JANRMT010062848.1:18050624-18061235 GCA_026402145.1 Polypterus bichir lapradei | reverse complement strand
GAGAAAAATAGCTTCTAGTTATGACCATTATGCATAGAATTTCGAAATGAAACCTGCCCAACTTTTGTAAGTAAGCTGTAAGGAATGAGCCTGCCAAATTTCAGCCTTCTACCCACACGGGAAGTTGGAGAATTAGTGATGAGTGAGTGAGTGAGTGAGTGAGTGAGGGCTTTGCCTTTTATTAGTATAGATGACATAGCAACAAAGAGAAAAAAAAAAAAACAGTACAAATCTTTTAAAATTCCACTGATGTATCAAATGTTGTTTATCGAGAAGACACAAGACTAAACTTCTTAATATGTTTATACTGTAAGTAAATAAACACATTTTGCTGTTAAGCTAACAAGCCTATTGTTTACTAAGCAGTAATTTCAAATTTGTCTTTATTCTCTTTTTCCAATTAAAAATGTAAGGTCTGCATTCATTAAAGTAGCTTTTGTTGCCATTTGTCTAATTGCACAGAATGACTTCTCTGATTGCATTTTTTCAGTTTATTACTCCTCTTTCTTTAATGTAAAGGCTAATATTGCAATCGCCTGTCCCTCTCTGGTAAAACAAGTCTTGACTTGCTGCTCTTTGTTTATAATGCTGAAGGTTTGCTGAGGGAAAAAAAGACATGCACTGATTAAACTACCGTAATAGGAGCACTCCAGCTAAATTACCATAAAGCTTAGAAAAGCATTGGCTGAAAAGATTGTTTTTTGTGATTGGCCAATTTTTTTGATCAAGTCTTTTTAGTGAAAATCAGCTGATTAGCTGGCGTATCCCTATTTTTAGAGTTCTGCCCTTTACTGTAGAACTCTATTTCTTACTTTCTGGTTCCCCTTTATACCCGGTTGAGCTCATGAAACAAGAATGGCGTTTTTTTTTTTTTTTTTTAATACCCTGACCTTCCTGAGCTGGCTCAGTTTGCATGGAACCTAACTTTAGAGTTGTGTTACGTGCATTCCACTTACAATTAAGTGATGAAAACCAGCAAAATGGACTTTCAAGAGTTTAGAGTTCACTCTCTTTCTAGTGGTGTCAACTGTGAGCTGAACAATTTTGTACAGAGAAGCGAGGTAAACTATAACCACAGACACGTTAGCTGTGTTGTAACAGAAAGTTACAAAGATAATAATTAGCAATTCTATAATTAACACTGGACATCTTTACTGCTTATAAAGCAAAGTGAGCACATTTCTTATTTATTTTTTGGAGAAAATTTTACATAAAATACCCTTATTTTTTAGAAATGTGTTGACATTAAAAATTTGTTCAGATAATCATTTTGTTGACGTTGGAGTTGTTACATTTATTAACTTTCAAAGGTTACTGTAGCTGTGTTTTTCTATGTTTCTAGTAGCTGCAGAGTTTTGGAAAGGTTCAATTAATGAGTATGACATGTTTTTAAAAAAAATAAAATAAAATATGAAACAGTCCAAGTTAGTGTCAGTACTATTACACTGCACTATGAACCACTTTTCCCCATGATACCATAAAGTGTGTTCCAAATTATTTGGGTGTGGGGTGTCCCCCAGGAAGGCTCAATTGTGTCAAAGCATGTGATTTTGTGAAGTCTTCAGTACATCTAAGTAAGTTTTTCCCTGTCTATTCTGCCAAGTGTTGGGGGGAGGGTCTGAATGCAAAGCTGACAAAAATCTTAAAATGTTGTTACCGTACCATTGTAAAATTTGGGTTTTTCAGTACTTTTCCAGTATTAACCACAGTGAAAGTATAAAATTTTTCATTGGTATGTAATCAGGTCCATGTATTTGGACAGTGATACAATTTTCAAATTTTTAGCTCTATACGCCACCACAATGGATTTGAAATATGGAAATCATCTTTAGTGGCCATGTCCGTCAACTGACCTCAACCCAGTTGGTCATGCATTTCACTTGTTGAAGACAAAACTGATGGTAGAAAGTCCAATGAACAGGCAGGAACTGAAGATAGCTGCAGTAAAGGCCTGGCAAAGTATCACTAGGGTGAAAATCCAGCATGTGGACATAGCCATGGGTTCTAGACTTCAGGCAGTCATTGATTGTAAAGGATTTTCAACCAAATATTGAAAAATTATCATTATGTTTATGTTAGGCTGTCCAAATACTTTCACCCACTGAAATTGAAAATGGCTCATACAATATTTTTATTAAACCCCTTTAATTAAAGTTGAAAGTCTTTACTTCAATCACTTCTTGATTGCTTTGTGTCAAATCCATTGTGGTGGAGTATAGAGCCAAAATTGTTTCACTGTTCATGTTATGGACCTGACTGTATGTCTGAGTCTGTCTACCACCAATGTGTTGTTTTATCTGACAACAGCTTTATTTAAAATATTTTGTAATATTTACAGAAAATTTATAGTGTTTGTTCAAAGACTCTTTTTTTCCTTCTTATGTAAATGCAAGCCTGTATTGTGTTATTGAATATATTATTTCTTGTTCCAGAAACAGAGGCTTGTATCAACTGCTAACTAGAATTGAATTCAGTGATGGTTGTCTATTTGGCCATTTTCGGCTTGGGGAATTTGCTGGGAACTTAAGAATATGGTTACTCTCAATACAGTATTGTTTAACATTTAAAAATATTGCTAAATCTCAAGTTCACATTAAAAGGGTCACATTTTTAGCTGTGTGCAGCTTAATTTGAAATGGATTGTAACATTTATTTGACATCTTGTGACCAATTGTTGATAAAGCCAGTTTTTAGTGAGTGGGTTCATGTACAGTCGACTCCACTTAAGCGCATGTCGGTTAAGCGCACGCTCCGCTTAGCTGCAGGTGACTTGCATGGTCCCCATTTGTCTAAAGTCAAGTAAATGGGCAGTAAGTTTGGATAAGTGCACTAATGATAAGCGTACAATCCACTTAAGCGCAAGTACATTATTGATCCCATTGCTATTCTCTCCAGCCAGATTCACTCCGGTTAACTACACGGTCTCGTTGCATCCACTGGTCAAACAACAATATTGATTGCCACGCTCAAATGACGTAATCAGTATGTGATGATTGTAAGTAGCCCGGCTCTCTTTGACCGGCTGAAGGTGCATCGTTTAGATGTTGATGTCCAATCCCGCTACTGTACTGAGGCCTAACAGTTTACATTGCAGTTCCTAGGTATACACTGTAGTCAGTTTAGCAGCGTGTTCTTATGAACATGTATATGTTGTCTCAGAACTGCCAATGCGTTAAACAAAAGTCTGTTAGCAACCAATAACATTATGGATTGGCCTTACAACTCAACTGTGATAAGTTAGCTGTTGTGACTTTTGACTATGGTGTCGACTTCGTCATCCCATGCCCAAAAATCGTTTCTGGTTGAACGTGTCAGTGGCGTAAACAGACTTGACAACAAGGAGAGTCAGGTCTCTGTTGCAAAACATTACAGTGTTCAACCTAGCCAGATTTGTCTGATTCACAGGAATAAGGAGTCAATTTAGCAAGACTAGCAGAACAACAGCAAACCAGACAGAATTCGAAAAAGATTAGGGAGGGCTGAAGACATACAGGTACAGTATATCTGAATAGTTAATGTGTATGTATGTATTATACATGTATCCACTATATTCCTCACCGTAGTCTATTTTAATGAATGTTTTATTGCGTTTGAATCAGGACTGACATGTTGCACTCCTATTAAGCACACCCAGCAATCTTGTCTGGAGGCCGTGCACTTAAATGGAGTCAACTGTACTACGGTCTGCTTTAGACATGCCACATTCCTATGAGAATGGAATCTTTTAAGTGAATAGTAGTAAAAGCCAAAGTTAATAAATACAACAAAGAATATTATTATAATATAGAACACAGTACACTTAGCCTTTCAGCACCAAGGTTAGTTGAGACCTAGAAGCCTAGCAGAACCACGGTTGATGGTTTATACCAGGGGTGCCCAGTATAGTGCTAACAAACGAACATTATTACTTGGTGAAATAACAGAACAGCAAATACAGATCGAATATATGGACATAAGTGATATATCAGAAGTATGTAGATATTGCAAGGCTTTAACGTTGGTCGGAGACTTGTACATTGTCAAATTCGCGTTGCCATCAGAAAAAGTACAGTTGCTTCCCAATGAAGAGGCGTATCCACGAGAATTAAGATCTGTTGTTTGGTGAAAGTGAAATCCACAAGCACTGCAGGCAAAATATACGCATCTACAATAACCTTTTTGTGTTTGCATCATTCAATGCACAAAACGTAGATTTACACAATAATAGACCATACCCTATGAGAATCTGTGGGCCCGCAACAATTACAGCTATGACAAGTTTAATTTTCGAAGAGACCACAATTCGGACAGGTATATATTTATGATCACGGAGAAGCGATGCAACATAGAATCGAAAGAGTTAAACGATCGGACGTAATAGAAATTATACAGCCAATACTGGATACAAATCCATACGTCCAACAGTATCGCACTTTACATGACATTTATCTGCAAAACACAGTCAAAGAAACGTTCTTGGATTTCTATGCGAATCCGAAAGATCACAGTCTCATTTATAATAAGCCAACATGTGACGAATTGTCAGCGATAATAATTTCAAAAGACGGAGATATCAAAGACAGAGTAGATATTTGTGTATATCCAAAGGCAGAGCACGATTCGTCATTTCTGTCAAATACATTGCCACATTCAGATCATTTTGTGTTTCCTTTGTTTTTCCAAGATGGCGAAACAGGATGGACGTAAAATGTGAAACAAACGCATTCTGCTAAACAAATATCACCCACACAATATTTCGGGTCAATATTACCGATACGATCCAATGTACAGTTGTGCTCGAAAGTTTGTGAACCCTTTAGAATTTTCTATATTTCTGCATAAATATGACGTAAAACATCATCAGATTTTCACTCAAGTCCTAAAAGTAGATAAAGAGAAACCAGTTAAACAAATGAGACAAAAATATTGTACTTGATCATTTATTTATTGAGGAAAATGATCAAATATTACATATTTGTGAGTGGCAAAAGTATGTGAACCTGTAGGATTAGCAGTTACTTGGAAGGTGAAATTAGAGTCAGGTGTTTTCAATCAATGGGATGACAATCAGGTATGAGTGGGCACCCTCTGTTATTTAAAGAACATCGGATCTAGCAAAGTCTGCTCTTCACAACACATGTTTGTGGAAGTGTAACATGGCACGAACAGAGGAGATTTCTGAGGACCTCAGAAAAAGAGTTATTGATGCTCATCAGGCTGGAAAAGGTAACAAAACCATCACTAAAGAGTTTGGACTCCACCAATCCACAGTCAGACAGATTGTGTTTAAATGGAGTAAATTCAAGACCATTGTTACCCTCCCCAGGAGTGCTCGACCAAAAAAAGATCACTCCAAGGCGTGTAATAGTCAGCGAGGTCACAATGGACCCCAGGGTAACTTCTAAGCAACTGAAGGCCTCTCTCACATTGTCTAATGTTCATGTTCATGAGTCCACTATCAGGAGAACACTGAACAACAATGGTGTGCATGGCAGGGTTGCAAGGAGAAAGCCACTGCTCTTCAAAACAAAACATTGCTGCTCGTCTGTAGATTGCTAAAGATCACGTGGACAAACCAGAAGGCTATTGGAAGAATGCTTTGTGGACGGATGAGACCAAAATAGAACTTTTTGGTTTAAATCAAAGCGTTGCGTGTGGAGAAAGGAAACACTGCATTCCAGCATAAGAACCTTATCCCATCTGTGAAACAAGGTGGTGGTAGTATCATGGTTTGGGCCTGTTTTGCTGCATCTGGGCCAGGACAGCTTGCATTCATTGATGGAACAATGAATTCTGAATTATATCAGAGAATTCTAAAGGAAAATGTCAGGACATCTGTCCATGAACTGAATCTCAAGAGAAGATGGGTCATGCAGCAAGACAAAGACCCTAAGCACACAAGTCGTTCTACCAAAGAATGGTTAAAGAAGAATAAACTTAATGTTTTGGAATGTCCAAGTCAAAGTCCTGACCTTAATCCAATCGAAATGTTGTGGAAGGACCTGAAGTGAGCAGTTAATGTGAGGAAACCCACCAACATCCCAGAGTTGAAGCTGTTCTGTACGGAAGAATGGGCTAAAATCCCTCCAAGCCGGTGTGCAGGAATGATCAAAAGTTACTGAAAACGTTTAGTTGCAGTTATTGCTGCAAAGTAAGGTCATACCAGATACTGAAAGCAAAGGTTCACATACTTTTGCCACTCACAAATATGTAATCTCCGATCATTTTTCCTTAATAAATAAATGACCAAGTATAATATTTTTGTCTCATTTGTTTAACTGGTTTCTCTTTATCTACTTTTAGGACTTCAGTGAAAATCTTATGATTTAGGTCATATTTATGCAGAAATATAGAAAATTCTAAATGGTTCACAAACTTTTAAGCACAACTGTTTTTAACGCACTTCTGTCATCTCAGCGTCTGTAACATTACATTATTAATGCATATCTAAAAGTCAAAGCTAATCTTCTCTTCTTTATTAAATCAAATCAAGCAAAACTTAGAACAGAACATATGGAAGGGCTTATTGATCATGTTCAAAATTCAGATATCAGTCGTTCAGACAAATTCAACATAGGTAAAGCAGTAATATTACCTTCATCATATCAAGGTAGTTCACGTGCATTGCAACAGTTATCCTTGGTGCAATGGCAATATCCCAAACTATCGGTTGGCCTGATTTATTTATTACAATGACGTGCAATCCACAATGGCCAGAAATACGCAGATTCTTGAGAACAATGCCACCGGCTACATCAGCTCTGTATGTTCCCACTTTACTTTTATCAGAAAGTCTTAACTAGAAACAGTGTTCAGTCATATCAGAGCATACATTTACATGATTGAATTTCAAAAATAGGGTTTGCCTCACATGCATTTATTGATTACTCTGGAAAAAAAAATTATTAACCGCTGATCATGTAGATCGGTTGTCTGTGCTGAAATTCCAAACAGAGAAACCTATCCTGAATTATCTACCAGTAGTCAAGAAGGGAGGCCGACAGCAGATTTACGATGCATATCTAAAGAGTGAGCCTTTATGGTCTTGTTTCCAACAATTCAAATTGAAGAAATATATACAAAGCAAATTAAAATTCAGATGATTTTGCCAACTGGCTACTAGACATTGGAAACTTTCAAATTCAAAATCTACCAATAAGAGAAGACTTATTAGAGAAAGAAACAATATTCACTCACGGCATTTTATACGTTGCGTTATGTCAATGTAAGACCAAACAAGGAATCAAAATTCAAAGCGATCTTGAAGAAAAGTTAATTCCAAATATTGTTTTTTAAGTAAAGTGAAAATAATGCATATGTAACAATTCCAAGGGAAAAAAAAAAACATTTTTATTTCTAGAAACACAAACTTCGGGGTTGGCCAGCAAAGTGAGCACGGGGCTGAGCCCCCTAGTTTTCTGTATTGTCATGCTTGGGTCACAGATTTGCACAGAAACATAGGAGGTTGTAGAAAACAGGAATTTTATTCAAAACAACTTGCTGCTTCAGGAAATCCTAATTGCCGAGCTTATTGCGAGGCACATTCCGTAAGGAAAGTAAGGCATCCCCAGACAAAAAAGGGGTGATGATAACAGCCCAGTGTCGTTTGTCCCATCCCAACAAAGTTGCCACTTACTCAAAAGCCAAAAGAAACATCTCTGGGTGATCGGAAGGACCCATCTTTGCCAGCACATTCTTGGAATTTTCAGGAAGTGGAGTCAGAGGAACATTCTGCTGATTATTATGAAGTGGGACATTCTGATGAGGAATCGGATCATCCTCCGGATCGTAAGGAAGCGGAACATTCTGAGCGATTTGAAATAACTCCTCGGCATCCATCTGTGCAACCACTCCTGGTACCACTTGTCATGCTTGGGTCACAGATTTACACAGAAACACAGGAGGTTGTACAAAAACGGGGATTTTATTCAAACACTCCAAACAAACATTTGTCTCTTTTTCAAAAGTTTAAACATGCTCCGTGACAAGTCAGACAGTCAGAAGAATGACAGTTCAGTTTTCTCCCCAGAAATTTTTTCCAGCCGGGTGGCAAGAAAAAGTAGCCGGGTGGGGTGGGATGAGGAAATTTGGTGGTGTGGAAAATTAAATGTGCACTATTTTTATTAGTTATTATTAATTATTTTCCAAAGCTCAATATGACTTCCTTTTTTAAAGTTTGACACTTGTGCCAGAATATTTTTATTAAATTTAAGAAGTATCCAATTCAGGATCCTGCAACCCTAACAAAAAATTTAAATAACAATTGTTATGACATAAACCAAGATGCACAAGTATTGTCGCTGTTGGGAAGAAAAATGAAAACAATGAAAAAAGTATAGGAAACCTAATGAAGAAAAATTTAAAAATATTCTTCAAAGCCAACTTGCATATGCAGAAGGTGTCTTCAGTTAAATATTTATTCTTCTTTTCGTCCTAGAGGCCCAGTTGTCTGAAGCTTTCCCATAATCAAAGTTCCCAGGATCTGGGCCCTCCATGGAGATCACTCGTACACTGTCGTAGTGACTGTACTGCAAAGTCATCAGGCAGCCATCTAGTGTCACTGGCCAGTATCAGCTTAATCTGGGGAATGTTCAGAATATTTTAAATTTCCGTTAAACCAGCCATCCTAACTGAAGAATTTTGGAAGAAATAGAATAGCTGCCTTAAGATGTTCAGTTTTATTAAATAAGGTACAGCAGCTGCTGCTTGGGCACTTGCAAGGATCAATTGGTGGTTTTACACAGTGGCAGTTGACCAAGTGTCCAGATGTTTTACCTCTAAGCAGTTTTGCCACACCTTTCCGTTTCCCAATCATAACAGCCACTCAATCTGATGCTAGTCCAACCAGATTAGCAGTTTTCAAGCCTAGAGTGTCCATAGTCTCACTCAGTGTGTTGGTTATAGTCTCTGCTTTGCCGTCAATCATATTGTGGGTTGATACAGAACTAACTCTGACCTCTTTAGTGACCTGGCAAACATATTTAATGTAAATAATTGTTTTACATCTTAGATATGTGGTTTCATCACACAGAATACTGAAAAACTTTTCTGTGTGTATATTTTTCAGTATGTTACATTTTATTTCTGATGCTAAGACACCCAGCAGCTCTTGCATTATTCTTTCAGCGGTGTAATGTGCATTTTTACCGATATTGAGATGTTGTAAAAAGGAACAACCTTTTTCTTTTTTTTCTTTTTTTTATTAATTTTATTACAATCCATACAAAGCAATCAAGTTTTTACAAAAAGAAAAAATTAAGAACAGATCGATCCCCACCCCTGAGAGAGAGAGAGCAAGCCAAACGGTGTTAAATTTAAGGCATGTAAACATACCTAAATTAATAAATTCTCTGTGCCTTATGAACTTATTTTAAAATATTACTGATTAGATCCTGCCATGTTTTGAACAACCTTTTTCTTTACAGTGTTCCAACAGCTTTTCAAACAACGTTGTATGTAGTAACTCATTTTTTGCCAAACATTGCATGATCTTAAAGGTCCCACAAAGGCATCTCTCTGTAAGTTATTTAACACAGATACTGATCTTTCAATTTGACCGATTCCAGTGTGCTCTAGTACACGCTTTCCTAAAAGGTCAGCAGAAGACTCAATGTTCGTTTTACATTTTTCATGGTCCACCAAGCATTCTTTTGGAATTCTTGTGTATGGCACGTTTACCCAAAGTAACCCCTCCTTGGGGGGTGTTTGAGCATTTCATGCACAATGAGCACCACATAACATTTTCTTTGACCATTAGCCAATCAAAATCTTTAAACCATTGTTTGTTTATGCCGGATAAGCGGTGTTTAGATTTATCAATTGTCAGAGTGTGTGCTGAAGAGACTTCCCCTGATGGACCAGCCTCTGCAATGCCTTTGTCTGAAATTGCCACATGAGGAGTTGACGCCGCACCTTAATTAATTTGTGACCGTCTCTTTTCTGAAATAACTGAGCAGTGTTGTTTTCTGAACACTTCTTTTGCTCATGTTGGTAAAACGTTTGAAAAAAATTTAAAGTACCTATGAATGGATATTCAATTCACACTTGCACTATGGCAGGTACGCATTCTGGACATTTCCACTTTATTCTCGACATTTCTACTTTATTCTCGCCGTTTATCTCGAGATTAAATTGGACATGTTGACTTTATTCTCGTAGTTTGTCATTAAAGTAGAATATCGCAAACTAAACTTCATCTTAAAATGAATGTTTAATGTACTAGCTTTTCTCAAGCCCCCGTCATAAGTTATGTAGCAACATGTTGACTTTATTCTCGTCATAAGCGTCAAGATTAAAGTGGAAATGTTGAGAATAAAGTCAACATCTCGACTTTATTCTCAACATAAATTTTTTTTTTCTTCACTTTGTCCGTATTTTTTTTTTTCTTCACCGTGGCCCTAATACGCTTCCGTACAAAATCCTCAACAATTCAGCGACAAAACTTTTGCTCAGGACAGTGTGTGCTGCAAGGGTGTCTGCACACTTTTTGCAATATGGACGCAGGTCCAAATATGAGCAAATATAAGAACGGCAGATGGGGTCACTTTAAACAGGAACCACAGTGAGTACTACAAGGATTTTTGCACACAGAACACACCTAATGCTTAAACAACTGTATGTGTGTGTGTGTAT
>JANRMT010062848.1:17999769-18037000 GCA_026402145.1 Polypterus bichir lapradei | reverse complement strand
ATATATATATATATATCATGTTGCATTAGTCCTTCTGTTGTCACAAAGAAAGCCCACTGTTCATTATTGAATTTGCATACATCATGGGGTCTCCTGTGTCTATAGATTCACTGAAAGCAAGCATTGTCCACAGTGTGCCTTCTCTCATGTTCTCCATTCCCCATGTGAAAACTGTTGCGGTGTGCTACTTATATTCCAAGTTCTGTAAACATATTGCAATGCAATTTCAGATGAGTATATATATATAATATATATACATTTTTTTTTATGCAAACTAAATTAACTTGAGCACTGACAGTGTTCAGATTATCCTACTATTAGTGTGTTTTGATAACCATTAAAAATCCAGTTTAAATGTGTATTTATGTATCAAGTAGATATTAAAGTATATAACTTTGTGTACTTTTCTTTTTACAGTTGTCTAACTTAAAACCTGTATCTATGTGATGAAATACAAAATTCCTATCGGAGGACTGAATTTCACATAATTGTACTTATGATTAATAAGGAGAATTTGTTTCACATTTAGACTAAAAGAATGGTAAAAATGTTTTTTTTTATATATATTTATGTGCTGAAACCTGATACATCTGGACTCAGGCTCTTTATTTCGAAGAAGCATTTTTAGGTTGTGTAAAAAGAAGTGAAGGAAATAAATATTGCTACAGTAACATATAATAATTTTTTCATATTTGTCTACTGTTCTGTCAAGACTGCCTTTTAAAGTTCACATCAAGGAAACCTGGGAAAATATCTTTAAAATACAAATACACACAAATTACCTTCACAAAATAACTAGGCTTTTTTGTTTTTATTTGGCAGATGCAGAAGGGTTACAGAATAAAGCATCATCTGAATGCCAACTAAATTTTTATGAATCGTTTAAGAGAGTGCTGATTTTTCAGGCCCAATTACTTGAAGAAACATCACACCCACAGAAAAAAGTGCTGAGTGTAAGCTCAAAGGAGTAAAGGTAAAAATGCATTCTCAACACTTTCCAGAAGCTAACACAAAAGGAATAAATGAAAAAATCCTGAACTCAGCAACTACCAAGACCACATATCCAATTAGAAGTTCTCAACTTGAACTAACACAAGTTAGATTCCTATCATTCCAGTCTTGAAAACTCTACTCTTGTTAATAAATAAATCTAGGGAGAGAAAAAATGCTGATCTAACTGATTTTCAAACATTGTGTTACTCTATCCAGCATTCACTTTTCAGTGACTTGAAATAATGCAAAGGAGTTTGTCAGACAACAGTTAACATTTGTTAATTAGCATCATGATTATTTAACAAGACCCTTGTGTAGTCGGCACCTCATGCTGAATATTAATAAAACAGTTTTCTAATGTGCCTTGAGTGCCTGAAAAGACTTGCTTGGGAGCTGAATAGGCTGTTTACAAGGAAAATAGATTTTTGTTAAGAGTGATATCTAGTAATACCTTATTTATCTTTTAATGTAAATTTTGATTACTTGTATGTTTTTTATTCTTTGATTCTTGTTGATTTATTTACTGTTAATACATATAACCTGACACTTTTCTATTTGTCTTGTTTATGTGTAAGTGAAATATGCATGCTTTTGTACAAAGTTTTTCCTTACTATATATGCATTTTTCTGTGTATTTCTGCAAATGATTATTTCATGTTTCTTTTTAATGTTTTCATATTTTAATCATATTCTACATTTGAGACTCATCATGTCTCCACTACTTCATTGCGGTCTTCAGGATAGATGATGTTCTAACTGTTTTTAATGGTAATCTTACGCCTGTGAAGTTTCAAATTTTCACTTTTATGCCCTTTCTGATGCCCTTCTTTTTTCCTATTCCATTCTGCTTGCCATTCTCAGCCAGGCAGTCTGATACATTATGTATGAAATATAAGTAAGAAACCTGCAAAAGGTTTTGGCTGAACAACTGAGATGTTTTTGTTTCTCTATTTGCTATTTTTCATGGTTGATTCAGTTTTGTCAAAAAAAAAAGATTTGAAAGCTCAGTTGGAATTATCTTTGAGTGTTATATTCATCAAGTAGAATCTGAAATACCAGTTTAACTGTAAATTAGCTTATGAAGTTGGCCATCAAAATTCAGATCATTGTGTTTTTTTTCAGTAAAGATTTAATTTTTATTTTTAAATAATTCTATTTTTAATGTAGTGTTTTAATTTCACCAGTCCATGAAAATTGGTCCTAGCTATCTAGTAGTAAGTGCTCCATTGCTTTCTACATTTAAAGCAAAACTGAAAGTCCACACTTTCTGTGAAGAGCAGTCTGTTATCTGCTACAATACAATACAATACTCTCCTAAACCCTGTAAAGGATAGAGGGATTTATAACATTATATCATATTTTTAATATTCAATTAGTACCCTTTACTATTTTGATTTCAGGGGTTCAGCAGGTCCAAGGGGTTAATTAAAGTTCCCCAGGTGACTCATATTTCACATTGTGCTACATCTAGTAGCAATATGTTGCATATTTATTTGTAGATCTCCAATTAAAGTATTGCCTCAAGAAGCTCTCCTGTTATTTAGAACATTGTTTTTGCCATTACTTTGTTTCTCATGTAGGTCTTTGCTTATGTCCTTCACTCTATTGATTGGGTAACCTGATGGTATGCTCCATATGCTTTTCCTTAGTCTGTATATAATATATGGTTTCCAAAATGTTTATATTTGTATACTTTAACTTAATTGTTTTTATCTTGTGTTTTTCTTACTGTTGTGCAGTTTTTGAAACGTAAAAATGAAAATAAGACTAAATTAAAAACATTTGTGTACTGTTACCTTTTTGAATCAGGGAAACTGGTAGTACTTTTGCATTCTACATTTATCTGTTATTGTAAATCATATGACAACTGTCTTGTGTCACTTCAGGCAGAGAAAACAAAAAACCTTGGCACAAGGTTTTTTGTGGAAGACTTTAACCAGGACTGGTGGTTCTTCATGTTTTTCTACCCATCCAATAATCCTACACTTCTAACTACTCCACATTTCCCCATTGCCTGATTGGAGGGTGCAGCACACTTATGCACATCTTTTTTGTTCCTTTTTAAGTTTCTCTTTTGACTTTAACAGCATTTTTTGATAGTGGAATTTATGCAGCATTTCTACTGCATTTGCTTGCTAATTTTGGTTAACGGAGAACTGCTAGTCATTAGGTTAACATTTAAACATTGGTGTCATTTGCATTGATCATAAAATTGTGGTTTATATTAAGTCTTCCAAAAGACTAAATGTCAGGCAAGCTCATTGGTAATTGTTGTTTAGCTGTTATCCTTTGGGTTTATTGCAGCCCACTCTGTCTCTCATCAGACCTCGGAAGATGATTTCTATGGATTTTATTATTAAACTTTCTTGTTGTTCTGGTCATTTTCATAGTGCCTGTTGGATAGGTTTTCTAAGTATGCCCACTTTATTGCTCTCAGAATATCACCTTCAGCTAAAGAACTAATAGATATATTTATTGCATTGATTGTGAAATTGCATTAGTTCAGCAGATCAGTTTCAGATAGGGGTTCACAATATATGTCCAGATTTTGGAGTATTTTTGTGTCCTAAAATATATTACCTCATTTGGTTATCTTCTGATTATCACCCAGAGGCAAGTGGCTTAATTGAACATGTCAGTCAGGATATGGAAAAACTTACTTGGTTGTCCATTGATAGTTTCCAGTTTGACTGGACAGCAAGGCTTCACAATTGTTCTGCACCACTTAGCTATCAAGGGATCTCCTTGAGTGTATCCATGGATACAAACCTCCCCTACTGGTTTCCATGCTGGTATCTTTGTCTATTCTTACTCTCCATGAATATTTGCATAGACTACACTTGACTTGAGGTTAGAAAGATTCTTAAATTGCTGGGATTACTGCTAAGCTGTTTGTGGGCCATAGATATTGACAATCCCAGGAGTTAAAGGTTGGCCAGTGAGTTTTTCTTGCTTTACAGGATATCCACCTGCAGGTTCCTTTCTGTAAACTACCACTTAAGTTGATCAATTCTTGTGAAATGTCTGGGTCCTGTAACATTTAATTTAGCACTACCTGCTCATTGCAGGATCCATCCAATTTTACATGTCTCTCGATTTAGACCGGTGCACTATATTCTACTAGTGAAATCTAAACTTCTTCCTCCTCCTCCTCTTCTTAGCCTGAAGATTATATTATACTAGCAAAATACAAACTCTCTTGGGACCTCCGTCAATGGGAGAATGTGCCAAAGAACGTCCTAAAATGCAGTCACCACGTCTGTGGAAGACTGTTTATCTGTTGCTGGGGCAACAGCAGGCTCACAGCTCTACTGTGTCTCTCCGCCAAAGCAAACAGTAAAGAGCTCGATGGGTGATGCAAGGAACATTGCAAATGCAGGGAACATGATTACTTGGCCACTAACCTAATCACAACCCTGTCTGACTGCTGTGTCTGTTTATAGGAGAGTGGCAGATCCCGCTACAGTAAATAACCGTGCTGTTCCTGTTTCAAGCTGAATAAAGCTGGTTTTGCTAAAGTACTGAGACTCAGTCTCGTGTTTTGGGGTGTAAGACAGGGACTTTTAGCATGACCACAATCTTTTAGGATTCGCTTCTGTGGCGCTTCACTGCAGCGCTGTGAGCCTGCTGTTGCCCTGCCCGTCAATGGACAAACAATCTTACACAGATGCGGCAGTCGCGTCTAGGAACACACTTCCGCATGACGTTCCCATTGGGTGGGGGGTGGGATCCCAAAAGAGTTCAGTATCCTCACAATATGAGCAGGCACTATTGGGCACCCCACCTTTACCCACTGTGCAGACTTAGTATCCAGCCAGGCTGGAGGAGTGCTGGAGGAGCCTGAGTAGGAACATCTGAGGCAGTGGTGGAGCAGCAGCATGTTGGCAGATAAAGTGGTTGCATTCAAAGCCAAACTTGATATACGTATGGGGCGGACAAGTAAACACTGGGATTTTTGATATGTTTCAAACGTTAGCAGAGGTGGTTAAAGATACCAAGCCAGGGCCTTCTTTCTCTCAGCTTTCAATAGTTTGAGCGTTATTCCCAACCACAAAAGACCCCCAAAATGGGAAGGAATGGATCCATGACCGATTTGTGAATAAGCCAGGTGAATCAACTTTGTCTGTGCTTGAAGAGGATCAACTGCTTGAGGTTGCAAATGACGGTGGCCTTACTGTAAAAGTATATTTGAGACAACTTCAAATCTCCATACATTTTGGATTAAAGTCAAGGCAGTATATCCAGAGGTTGCCACAAAAGCACTGAAAAGTCTGCTTCCATTTCCAACATCCTATCTTTGTGAGGCAGCGTTTTCTGCAGTGACAGCAACCAAAATGAGGTTACGGAGTAGACTGAACATAAGCAACACACTTTGCGTGTCACTGTCTTTCATCGTCCCCAGATGGGATCGTCTGGTTGCAGGAAAACAAGCTCAGGGCTCCCACTGATTCTGCATTATGGTAAGTTGTATAAACTGCCCTACAAACCCGTCCTTAATCCACCAACCAAACCCCCCTCCCCCACTGGTCCCTATACAATCTTACACACTTTGACCAATCTGGACCAAATTTTGCATAGATGAATGAACTCTTAAGGCCATACAGACAAGATAGGCTCTATGGGTCCCAGTGTGTTTTTTTTTTTTTTTCCTTCTCCCTGTGTGCTACAGTTTGCACACTAGTGCCATCTGCTGGCTCAGAGCAAGTTGCCCTAAAGATTTTTTAGCACTTTTTCTATTTATATATTTATTTATTTATTTATTTATTTATTTTTGTTGTTGCTTTTTTTTTCTTGCATTTCACATCTGGAATAAACTAGGTACATAAACACATTTTCATACCATCTCTTCTATGGAGGTTAGGACAATCCCTTTCCTGGCAGAGCCTGGGTGTAGGGCTGGAAACATCCCAGGACAGGGTCTCAGATCTAGTCATACACACCACGCGTACACCTTAACGAGTTTTTCTCTTTTGGATCTCGCATGGCTGTTGCTGGGTTGCCATCACATGAGAAGGGGGTGGGGGGGGGGTACTTTCTAATTGCGCTCACTTCAAGCCCCAAACCCTCGCCCAAAGGCCATTCAATGGTTTTAATCACGTTTGTTTATGAATGTGGGTTGAAAGTGAACTTTACTAGGTAAAATTGGGTATCAGGACTATAAAGGTTTCGAAACACTAACATAAACCGTTCACATAGAGACCAATGAGTATAGGGTGGTCCAGATCTAATTATGCAATTTTCATTATGCTATAACTTAAGTTTATTACATAGAAAAATCACCTGAAAAATCTTGGACCATCGAAGTGTGCGAACTGACGACATGAAGAATCATCTTCATGCCGAACTGGAATCGTCCCCGCATAAATCAAAAGTCAGCCAGACGATCTGGATCTGCATAATTAGATCTGGACCACCCTGTATGTCTAATCAACTGAAATGGCACATGTTTGCCATACAGGATGAAAGCTGGCATACTTAGAAACAGTGTACAAAGTTGAATACAGCTACATTCAGTCAGGGTTGGTGGGAGAAGAGAGGTTCGCCATGTGACACTTCAAGTTGTCCCAGGACAGCGTAACAGTACAAGCAGCCGACAATATCCATGACGCTTCAATTGTAAAACTACACACTGCAATGCTTCAAGCCTATGTTATAAGCAATACATGGAAATCAACTGCAGCTTTGAGTCCTTCAGCAAATGCTCCATTCTCAACAGATTCAAAACTGATTCAAGGTCTTCATATTCCATATCAATAGCATTTTTTAAGTACTATTTAGTACAGACTTCAAGTCTTCAACCAAACAATCCCCATGCACTAACACAGAACCTTTGTGCATGACAGTGTGTAAAGGTGAGACTTTCATGCCCCCCAGTTGTGACCTGTAGTATGAATGACCAGTGATAGACAACTGTACGTCACTGGAATGCTCTGAACCTTAGGCTTAGACTTTGGTGGATTTTTAGCTACTTTTTTCCTTCTCTTCTAGGTCTTTCTTGGGAGTCTCCTTGTGGTTTTTATTATGCTTGGAAGCAATTCTTCTTGGGTTAATGAAATACAGGATATCTCAAATAGATTAAAACAAATGGGGGGGGGGCAAAATAAACACAGCTGCCAGCCATTCACTGTTTGAAATGTCCATCTCCATCAATGGATGAGACCAATTCTCCAATTTACAAAAAATTGTCTCTTTGCATTTTATCATCCTTCTCCCTATACTTTCCTCTTTCTTCTTACTGACTTCCAGTATACTTCCACTTTATTTTAGTGCACTGAGGAAAAAATGCAAAAAATGTCTCAAAGTATTGTGATTTTATACGCTTGTTATTTTTTCTAATGCTAAATAGACAAATATGACAGGAGAAGTTTGACATACATTCAGTCTGTTAATGTCATATATAAAAGAGAAAATATTTAAATCTCAGATATCAAATGTCATTTTAAAGTTGTCTTTTATTAGTATCCGTTTTTAAACAAATTGTTTTCCTTACTTTTCTACACTGATTTCTTGCTCCACACTAATGTCTGTGAAAGCAGCCATATCTGTCACATTTTGCTTCCCATGCTTTAGACACCCGGGGTAAAAAAATGCAACAGGGCAGCAAAAAATGGAAGAACATGATTTATGTCATACAAATCATTTTCCAGGGTGCAGGCTCATGCAAGAGGTGAAGAAGACGTGTTGAATAATGCTGATAAGCAGTTTGACACTCCTACAAAATTAAGCTAATGATGTAAATGCCATGAAACCAAAAACATATTCACTAAAGAACCTGTTTCTCTGAAAGAAATACAGTGGGAAATATTTGAGCAGAACTTTCAGCCGTATTAGACTAACAAATTTTCAAAAGGGTTATGCAGAAGGAAATTATGGAGTCATTTACTAGTTCGTATCTCTAGCAAATCCTAAAGTACCTGAATTTTCATGCACAGTACTATCGGTGGGTTCTCAGATTTCCAGTCAGTGTTTATTCAATTTCCTAAATTTTCCTGAGAGAACAATTTTAAGTTTCCTCTCCAACCATTAAGTGATGGTGTGCTGCACAGCCTTTGCCAGGATGTAAAGTTTTGTTTTCTTTATTCTTAAACCTGGCCTGGCAGAGACTGACTAGGAACAGATGGGCAAAACAATGAATGTCCTGGTACCCGCCGCCTCAGCATCGCCTCCATCTGAGAGCGAAAGTAGGAGCGAAAATGCAAGTGAGTCAGGCCAGGAGACCTTGTTGATTCCAGATGTTCATTGGAACTGAAAAAGGCCTTACTTTCTGCGCTACCAGCTACCCATCATGAACTGGGTGGCATCAACTCTGACTGGGCTTACTATTCCACCCGTGGAGCACAGAGAAAGCCAAATTGCTCACGTACTGAAGTGACTTTATCTGTAGGTGGAAGTCCCATTTTACTTATGGTGCCAAGCAGAGTTGCATTGTGGTGCAGAGCAGTCTGTTAGTCGGCGAAAGAGCTGTGAAGAAGCCGTCTGTTGCTATGGTCCTGCCTTTGTCCAGTCTGATAGCGGTCACAAGACATTGTATCTTTCATTGCCGGTGCAATAAACAGTTCTGAGCAGGCATCAGCCACAGTGCTGCTCTTGTGTAATGAAAGGAGATAAATGCCATCAATTTGGAGAGGGAGAGGCAAGTTCATTGTACCATGTCAACGTTACTGAGAGAATAAAACTGAATAATGTAAAAGTTAAAGCTTGTTTTTTTAAGTAGGCACAATTTACACCGGGTGTTACAGACTCAAATCAAATGTATGTTTTTATTATATTGTAGAAATAGTAATAGTAGCTCACTATTCAAAACACTCAGCACCTGGTTTTGAACCTGTGACCTTCGGATTATAAGGCAGCAGTTCTCACCTCTGCACCATTCAAGAATACCTTTAAATTCCCTGTAGATTGACATTTGAGCTTAAGTATTTAACTCATTGACAGCCACATGTAAATCAAATGTTTTTTTTCTTCTTTGACTCTTGAATAAAAGCGCACGTTTATTTTATATTTGGACTGAAGTCCTCACACATTATACACTTCTCGTCATTATAAGTATAACATGGGAGAAGTTTCTGCTTTAGGTATGTCTTCAGCATTTCTTGCATTTCCTTTCATTCTACGCTTACCCAGATCTTTGTAGACACAGAACACACATGAAATGCATGTATTCCAAAAATATGATATGCTGTATTATTTACCCTATACAACTCCAGATCTCACACGCAGATAAAGGAGCCTTGGCTTGAGCTGGGAGAACGTTTTGCCCGAGAGCTGAGCACCACCAAGGCGGGGGATGGGACAGCAGGCTGCTTGCTGCTTGTGCTGATCAATACATTTACAAAACAAAAGACACTGATGGTAGAGACAAAATAAAAGACGCTGATGGTTGAGGTGCAAAGGGATTTAAGGTGGGCCGGGATTGCGAGTTTTTTCGTAGGCTTCAGGAATTCTAGTGTTAAACGGGGTGCATGCCAGTTCACTTTTTTTAAAATGTTCAACAAGGCATCTTGCAGCAGCCACACACACTTGGAGATAGTTTGGTAGCTCTTCATAGCACTTTGCACAACCAACTTTGGGGTGTAACTTGCACATCACACTAATGCCCATCCATGCTTTTCTGCCAAAATCTTCATTGCTGCTACAACATTAGCAACATTGTCGTGGACAACAGCTTTGACTTTCTCCGGTGGAATGTCAAATTTGGCAGTAACATCTTCAATCCATTCTGCAATATCTGCAGCTGTGTGTCTCTCTCAAAGGGGCATTGTTGTCAGGATATTGGACTTCCATTTCCCAATCCTCCCCAAGATAGTGACACGTCACTCCCAAGTACACCTCTGTAGCAATGCTCAACCAAATGTCAGTTGTGTGTGCAATGCTCTTAGTTTCCTTAAGGGTGTTCTTCAACTTCCTTTGATTTCTTCATACTTTTTCTCCATCATTTTCATGAAGTAGGTTCTTTGAAGGCAGCATGTACCTGGCATTGAAAGTGGAAATCATCTTGTAAATGTCTCCATCCTCCAGCATGGACAGAGAGTGCATGTCTGTAATAATCATGTTCAAAATGCTTTCCGTGAACTCAGCTGCTTGCTTAACTGAACATGGTGCAGCTATCTGCACAAAGCTCTTCATAACAACTCTGTGATTTACTTTATAAAAAAAAAAAAAAAAAAAGAAAAAAAAAAGTGAAATAAATATTGATGCTTATTGCTAGCCCTAAATATCATACTGTAAGTACATAATACTGGCTAATGTACATTTAAGTACTATGTTGAAGGGTTGCACTACACCCGCTTAATCCATTCACTGCAAACGCAGAACTTAATATACCTGTTGTATTAGATTGGTACATTTTATACTGCAATTGCTATTTACACCACCTGATATTTTGCTTTCTGTGTAGTATGAGTTTATTATGAATCACTGTGAGGTAGAGGTGTGTGTGAGTAACATGAAAGAAGCTCAGGCTTTCTCAGATTGACTGCATTTTATTTTCTGTGGTTATTTTCTTGAAATAAACTTAAGTAACTTCAGTGTTCTCCCTAGCGTCTTTTAGCCGGGCGGAGCGCCCGGCTAATTTAGTTGAGCGACCGGCTGTCATCTCGCATGGCATTGTGAGATGACAGCCGCAGATCTAATGATCTGCAGAGATGGCAAGGGACAAGCGGGCAGGTGGCCAAATATTGCTAATAGCAGGAAAGAGGCGGATCAGAGTTCACAAGCAAAGAGTATGGGGAGGTGGGGTTTCGAGAGCGGGCTGTACATGGTAATAGTGGGGGTGTAGCAGCTTAATACAGCAGCAAGGAGTATGGAGAGGTGGGCGGGCGAGAGGGGGCTGTACATGCTAATAGCAGGAGCGGAGCGGCAGTTCACAAGCAAAGAGGATGTGGAGGTGGGCGGGCAAGAGAAGGTCTGATAAAATAAAAAAGTCTAGTGAAACCAGCCTATCAGAAAAAAGGCGTCAGGAAGTGATGTCTCTGTTCTCAGTGTCAGCACAGTCTGTATAGTGCAGCTGAGCGTACAGCAGCTCTCTTCTTGTACAGTACATAGCAAACCTATATATATATTGTCACAAGAACGAGACATGGACAGATAAAGGTTTGGGGCAGCCACCCGTATAATGTGGTATCCTGGCTGCAAAAGTCGTTTATGCAAAATATACAGCACTGAAGTGCATACAACTGAGTCCAAAACAAGACTGAGGAAAAAGGGAAAAGGGGCAGGTTTTAAAGGGGGAGACAGGAAGTGAAGTCATATGGCTCAAGCACGTGGTCTTCCACCATTGGATCATAGCCGGACGTGACATCAGGGGGACTGGAGCTGGTGTGGCCGACTTCCATTGGCTCGGTCCCGGAAGTGATGTCAGGAGAGCCAGGTGGAATCCCCCGGGAATGGTCTACAGGCAAGGGAGAAAAAGAGTCAGTGCACTCTGCCACACCCCGGCATGCCTCCGAACTGCCTTCACTCAAGCCCTTTAGCTGCCTCCCATGCGCACGTGTGTGACAAGGCCCCCCCCTTAGCCCAGACCCGTCGGGTCGGGCGACCCTAACCGAGAGGTAGTGAACCCGAGAAAGAGCATCAGCGTTGGCATGGAGAGCACCCCGACGATGAACGAGCGAAAACTTGTACGGCTGTAGGTCAAGTATGGACACAACTCATCATTCAATGTGTTTTCTTTATTTTCATGACTGAAGGCATCAAAACTATGAATGAACACATGTGGAGTTATGTACTTAACAAAAAAGGTGAAATAACTGAAAACCTGTTTTATATTCTAGTTTCTTCAAAATAGCCACCCTTTGCTCTGATTACTGCTTTGCACACTCTTGGCATTCTCTCGATGAGCTTCAACAGGTAGTCACCTGAAATGGTTTTCACTTCACAGGTGTGTCTTATCAGGGTTATTTAGTGGAATTTCTTGCTTTATCAATGGGGTTGGGACCAGCAGTTGTGTTGTGCAGAAGTCAGGTTAGTTGGACGATCATTTATTTTTCAACAGGACAATGACCCCAAACACACCTCCAGGCTGTGTAAGGGCTATTTGACCAAGAAGGAGAGTGATGGAGTGCTGTAAATGGTCATGAAAATAAAGAAAACACATTGAATGAGGAGGTGTGTCCAAACTTTTGGCCTGTACTGTATATATAGACACACATACAGTTGTTTAAGCATTAGGTGTGTTCTGTGTGCAAAAATCCTTGTAGCACTCACTGTGGTTCCTGTTTAAAGTGACCCCATCTGCCGTTCTTATATTTAGAACCTGCATCTGTATTGCAAAAAGTGTGCAGAAACCCTTGCAGCACACACTGTGTCCTGAGCAAAAGTTTTGTCACTGAATTGCTGAGGGTTTTGTAAGGAAGCGTATTAGGGCCATGGTGAAGAAAAAAACAATACGGGCAAAGTGAAGAAAAAAAACTATGTCGAGAATAAAGTCGAGATGTTGACTTTATTCTCGACATTTCCACTTTTAATCTTGACGCTTATGACAAGAATAAAGTTGACATGTTGCTACATAACTTATGACGGGGTTTGAGAAAATCTAGTAAATTAAACATATTTTAAGACGAAGTTTAGTTTACGATGTTCTGCTTTAATGACAAATTACGAGAATAAAGTCAACATGTCAAATTTAATCTCGAGATAAACGGCGAGAATAAAGTGGAAATGTCGAGAATGCGTACCTGCCATAGTGCAAGTGTGAATTGAATATCCAACAGGCTCTCCCTTTCCCACTCAAAAGTCTTATTCATAGGTACTTTACATTTTTTTCAAACATTTTACCAACATGAGCAAAAGATGTATTCAGAAAACACTGCTCAGTTATTTCAGAAAAGAGACATCACAAACTAATGAAGGTGCGGCGTCAACTCCTCATGTGGCAGTTTCCGACAAAGACATTGCAGAGGCTGGTCAATCAGGGGAAGTCTCTTTGGCACACACTCTGACAATTAATAAATCTAAGCACCGCTTATTCGGCATAAACAAACAATGGTTTAAAGATTTTGTTTGGCTAATGGTCAAAGAAGATGTTTTGTGGTGCTCATTGTACATGAAATACTCAAACAAGCACCCCCCCCAAGGAGGGGTTACTTTGGGTAAACATGCCATACACAAGAATTCGAAAAGAAAGCTTGGTGGACCACGAAAAAAGTAAAATGCACATTGAGTCTTCTGCTGACCTTTTAGGAAAGAGCAAACTGGAATCAGTCAAATTGAAAGATCCGTATCTGTGTTAAATAACTTCCAGAGAGATGCCTTTGTGGGAGCTTTAAGATCCATACATTGCTTGGCAAAAAATGAGTTGCCACATACAACGTTGTTTGAAAAGCTGTTGGAACACTGTAAAGAAAAAGGTTGTTCCTTTTTACATTATCTCAATGTCGGTAAAAATGCACATTACACCTCAGAAAGAATAATGCAAGAGCTGCTGGATGTCTTAGCATCAGAAATAAAATCTAACATACTGAAAAATATACACACAGAAAAGTTTTTCAGTATTCTGTGTGATGAAACCACAGATATCTAAGATGTAAAACAATTAATTATTTACATTAAATATGTTTGCCAGGTCACTAAAGAGGTCAGAGTTAGTTTTGTATCAACCCACAATATGATTGATGGCAAAGCGGAGATTATACCCAACACATTGAGTGAGACTATGGACACTCTAGGCCTGAAAACTGCTAATCTGGTTGGACTAGGGTCAGATGGAACGGCTGTTATGATTGGGAAACAGAAAGGTGTGGCAAAACTGCTTAGAGATAAAACATCTGGACTCTTGGTCAACTGCCACTGTGTAAACCACCGATTGGCCCTTGCAAGTGCCCAAGCAGCAGCTGCTGTACCTTATTTAACAAAACTGAACATCTTAAGGCAGCTGTTCTATTTCTTCCAAAATTCTTCAGTTAGGATGACCAGTTTAACGGAAATTCAAAATATTCTGAACATTTCCCAGATTAAGCTGAAAATGGCCAGTGACACTAGATGGCTGCCAGATGACTTTGCAGTACAGTCACTATGACAGTGTATGATGAGTGATCTCCTTGGAGGGCCCAGATCCTAGGGACTTTGGTTATGGGAAAGCTTCAGACAACTGGGCCTCTAGGAAGAAAAGAAGAATAAATATTTAACTAAAGACACCTTCTGCATATGCAAGTTGGCTTTGAAGAATATTTTTTAATTTTTCATTAGGCTTCCTATACTTTTTTTCATTGTTTTCACTTTTCTTCCCGACTGCGACAGTACTTGTGCCTCTTGGTTTATGTCATAACAATTGTTATTTAAAATTTTTGTTAGGGTTGCAGGATCCTGAATTGGATACTTCTTAAATTTAATAAAAATATTCTGACACAAGTGTCTAACCTTAAAAAAGGAAGTCATATTGAGCTTTGGAAAATAATTAATAATAATTAATTAATAAAAATAGTGCACATTCAATTTTCCCTGCCACCAAATTTCCCTGTCCCTTGCCACCCGGCTAGAAAAAATTTCTGGGGAGAACACTGTAACTTAGATAACTGGCAATCATTTTGATTTACATTCTTAACTAGCTGTTACATGTAGCTATAGTTAACGTACATTCTTCACTAGCCTTTCTGTTTTTTTTTTTTTTTTTTTTTTTTTTTTAACTAGCCTTCATCTCAACAAGCAATCATACTGTTTTACGTAAAATAAATAAATTAATGTTACTTTGTGTCAGGTCCGCTCTGTGGACTGGATGCATGGACTGGATGCTTCCTGATGAGATGCTGAAGCACTGACCATGTGCTATTGTTGTAGGCTAGTTTGATTTTACAATAGGCACACTGTACAGAATTTTCGTTTTTTTTTTCCAGCTGGAAATGATCCCTAACTTTTGAAATTTTCTGTTTTCTCTGGCCCGTCTCTTTGCTTCACCCCTCACTATTTTCTCTCTTTCTCCATTTTGCAATCCACACGATCAAATCATGTCTTCACCTTACGTTTCCATAGTGTAAGCGCCTTGTGCGACACTAATAATTATCCATGCAAAACACGCTGAGCTCACTTAGGTGGAGATTATACTGGTTAAATGAAGCTATGATGCAAAGAATTTGCTTCGATGAATTTTAGTATCGAATTACTCAAGTTACTTTAGGAATCGTTTCAGCCCTATGTGAAAATAACTATATTCACATTTTCCCTAATTTTTCACCTTCAACAGGTGCAAAACGCACCATTTTTTATAGCATTAAACAGCATTTATGCAAAGCTGAAATCAGATACAGCCTCGTCTATCTTTCTAAATTGAGAGTGGATATTCAAGGCAAGTTATACATTTTTTGTTCTCCGGAAGAAGCAGAAAAAGCGCTAAAAAAAACTAATTCTGACACCTTCTGAAATACAATTGTGACCTGACAAGGCAAATAAGACTTTACCTGCAATTTGGCCTATTTGCAGTGAGACTTTTGCCGTAACTATATATTTTACACATTTTTTTTTTTATTTCATTGATTTTATTAAAATCAAATAACATTTCATACACAACTCAAGTTTTGTTTGCCCATCTGGAAGTACCCCAAACACAGCTGTTAGTGTATTAGGAGGGATTGTGACACCAAGGCTGTCTGAAAGGCATTTAAAAATTTTGGTGCAGGGCCAGAACTTGATTGCAGCGTTTGCAGGTTGGATCTTGCCCTGGAAACATTTTGGACAATTTTAAAGTTGAATAATTCTATGCTTTTTGCATATAGACCTTGACTGAATTCTGTGCATTGCTACGTTCCACTCCTTTTCTGAAATGTTGTGTAAGAGATCCTTTTCCCACTGTTCTCTTGGATCTTTGAAAGGGAGGGACTGTAAAATAGTTTTACATATTACGGAAATGCTGTCTGAGTCCTCGAGACTGAGCAATATTTTTTCCGGCATAGAAGTACATCGGAGGTGAGGAATATTGGGTAGGTTCTGTTTTAACGAAGTTTCGAATTTGAAGGCAGTGAAAGAATTGTTATGCTGGAAAGTTAAATTTGGTGTGTAACTGTTTGTAGGATGCAAAGACGTTGTGTATGTACAGATCTCTAAGTGATTTAATCCCGGATGTTTTCCAGACAAAAACTGCATACGTTTGAGAGGGTGGAAAAAGGTGGATCTCATGCAGAGGTGTCAAAGGTAAAAGCTTCTGTATCTTAAAATACTTTCTACATTGGTTCCATATTCTGTGTGAGAGAAGCCCAATTGGGTTCTTAGTATAGTGCATCCGGAAAGTATTCACAGCGCATCACTTTTTCCACATTTTGTTATGTTACAGCCTTATTCCAAAATGGATTAAATTCATTTTTTTCCTCAGAATTCTACACACAACACCCCATAATGACAACGTGAAAAAAGTTTACTTGAGGTTTTTGCAAATTTATTAAAAATAAAAAAAAACTGAGAAATCACACGTACATAAGTATTCATAGCCTTTGTTCTTGTCGATGCACCTTTGGCAGCAATTACAGCCTCAAGTCTTTTTGAATATGATGCCACAAGCTTGGCACACCTATCCTTGGCCAGTTTCGCCCATTCCTGTTTGCAGCACCTCTCAAGCTCCATCAGGTTGGATGGGAAGCGTCGATACACAGCCATTTTAAGATCTTTCCAGAGATGTTCAGTCGAATTCAAGTCTGGGCTCTGGCTGGGCCACTCAAGGACATTCACAGAGTTGTCCTGAAGCCACTCCTTTGATATCTTGGCTGTGTGCTTAGGGTTGTCGTCCTGCTGAAAGATGAACCGTTGCCCCAGTCTGAGGTCAAGAGCGCTTTGGAGCAGGTTTTCATCCAGGATGTCTCTGGACATTGCTGCAGTCATCTTTCCCTTTATCCTGACTAGTCTCCCAGTTCCTGCCGCTGAAAAACATCCCCACAGCATGATGCTGCCACCACCATGCTTCACTGTAGGGATGGTTTTGGCCTAGTGATGAGCGGTGCCTGGTTTCCTCCAAACGTGACACCTGGCATTCACACCAAAGTGTTCAATCTTTGTCTCATCAAACCAGAGAATTTTGTTTCTCATTTTCTGAGAGTCCTTCAGGTGCCTTTTGGCAAACTCCAGGCAGGCTGCCATGTGCTTTTTACTAAGGAGTGGCCACTCTGCCATATAGGCCTGATTGGTGGATTGCTGCAGAGATGGTTGTCCTTCTGGAAGGTTTTCCTCTCCCCACAGAGGACCTCTGGAGCTCTGACAGAGTGACCATCAGGTTCTTAGTCACCTCCCTAACTAAGGCCCTTCTCCCCCAATCGCTCAGTTTAGATGGCCAGCCAGCTCTAGGAAGAGTCCTGGTGGTTTCGAACTTCTTCCACTTACGGATGATGGAGGCCACTGTGCTCATTGGGACCTTCAAAGCAGCAGACACTTTTCTGTAACCTTCCTCAGATTTGTGCCTCAAGACAATCCTGTCTCAGAGGTCTACAGACAATTCCTTTGACTTCATGCTTGTTTGTGCTCTGACATGAACTGTCAAATGTGGGACCTTATATAGACAGGTGTGTGCCTTTCCAAATCATGTCCAATCAACTGAATTTATCACAGGTGGACTCCAATTAAGCTGCAGAAACATCTCGAGGATGATCAGGGGAAACAAGATGCACCGGAGCTCAATTTTGAGCTTCATGGCAAAGGCTGTGAATACTTATGTACATGTGATTTCTCAGTTTTTTTATTTTTAATAAATTTGCAAAAACCTCAAGTAAACTGTTTTCACGTTGTCATTATGGGGTGTTGTGTGTAGAATTCTGAGGAAAAAAATGAATATAATCCATTTTGGAATAAGGCTGTAACAACAAAATGTGGAAAATGTGATGCACTGTGTATACTTTCCGGATGCACTGTATATTGGTGATAACTTCTATTTATTTGGGTGCATAGCAGGGAATATAAAGAAATGCTGCAGGATTTCATTTCTATTGTGAACCAAGCCTGTGTATGTTCATCTATTTGTGTCCCTGTCCATGTTTTTATAGTTTGTATTAGGGATGCACAATAATATCAGATTTATATCTGTATAAGATAATGGGTTGAAATAATTTTATCGGCATCGGACCGATGACTAAATTGAACCGATAATTCAAACTGATATTGATGACACATTCACTGTGTTCCGGATGTTCCAGACGTTTAGGCGACGCTGGGCTACAGTGCGAAAATGTCTGCGGTGTGGAAGTTTTTCAAAGTGTGTGAGAGCGACATAAAATATGCCATTTGCAACACTTGTTCGACTAATGTTTTGCACGGAGGAACCAAAGTGTGAAATTTCAATAGCACCAACTTAAACATTTGAAGACACGCCACCCTGATAAATATACAGAATTTCTCAGAGCAAAAGAGGAGAATCCTGCGCCACCGCGCACAAAATCAAAAACTGCAGTTGCTCAACGTGTTGATCGGTTACTTGAAAAATCAAAGAAATTCGATAAAGATAACCCTAAAGCTCAAACAATTACTGCAAAGGTGATGGAATTTATTGCTCTGGATGATCAACCATTTTATGTTGTAGAAGATATGGGATTTCGAAGGCTGCTTGAGCATCTTGAGCCCCATTACCAGATACCCAGTCGCCGTTATTTTTCTGACATAGCGCTTCCAGAGTTACATACGATTGTGGAAAGTCATGTGTACAAACTCCTTGCTGAAGATGTCACAGCCATAAGCTTTACCACTGATATATGGTACCATCTGATACAAGTGCTATTAGTATGCTTAGTTTAATTGCTCAGTGGGATCGACCGAAAGTTTGAATTGCAGAAAGCAATCTTGCACGCCCACGAATGCTCTGGATCACACACAGGCAACTGCACTCTCTGTGGCATTTAAAAGAATGTTTGAAATATGGAAAATACCCAAAGAGGGTGTTCATGTAGTATTACGAGACAACGCACGCAACATTGCAAAGGTTATGGAGGAATGCAGGATCCCAAGTTTGCCATGTATGGCTCATATTTTACAGCTTGCCATGAACAACGGCGTACTATCCCAGCGCAGCGTCTCGGATACAGTAGCGATCAGCAGAATAATAGTCGGTCACTTTAAGCATTCACAATTAGCCAACTCGCATCTCAAAACTATATAAACTGAACTTGGTGTGCAGCCGAAAATGCTTCAACAAGATGTTTCGACTAGATGGAACAGCACAAAGCTTGCTGGAGCAGAAAAGAGCCCTTGGGGCTTATGCCTCCGATTTTGAGTTACCTGCAACTCTAATGCCTAATCAGTGAGGTTTGATTGAGAACATGATCGCACTCCTTGTTCCATTTGAACAACTGACAAAATTAAATTTGCCAGTCTGAATCCTTGGCTTCTAACGTTGTTCCCTCAGTTAATGCTTTAAAATGACTGTTGACTAAAAACGCTCATACTGACTTTGGAGTCAAAACCAGTAAAAGCGCTCTCTTGGAGGCTTTAAACAATTGTTCTATTGAGGTTTACACAGAACCCATGTACTGTGTTGCCACTATTGTAGACCCGAGATACAAAGACTGCTATTTCAATGCAGATGTAGAATCACTGGCACTCAAAATGTTGCAAGCTCAGATGGAACTTGCATCAAACGAAATGCAAACGAGTGAATCACAGATAGGTTGTCCACAACAGAAAAGGGCCAAGATAAATGACGAGGTGGCATGCACGCTCTTCGAAATGTACAACGAAATTCTTGAAGAGAAAACATTGATGACAACAGAGGCGAGTTTTAAAAAAAAAATAAAATAAAAGGCTCTGTGGAGAACTTTACAACATTGTTTTAAATAAATAACTAGGGCTGTCAGATTGAATATCACTATTTTCACATAATTCAAATGTATAAAAAAGGCAAGAAAGAAAAAGGGCAATCGAATGTAAAAGAGCGGTTATTGGTTTTACCTCGCACAAACTTTGGCTTCATGTTACTTAAGATGTGCTGGACACTTTTGTGGGATTTTACAGATCTGTTTTTGCATGTAACTTTTTAGGATCAGCCTATACGTGTTTCTGAATTGTTAACCCATATTGTTATTAGTCATTAGTTAAACAGTCGGCATCTTCTGTGTTAAACACGCCCATTTTAAAGATCGCTAGTTTTCATCAAGTGACTGAGCCAACTATAGCCTGTGCTTCTTTGTTTCATATTTTTGTTCGGTGCGTGTTAACTAAATAGTTTCGTAAATAGACACTTAAACTCATTTTACATTTTGTTGTTACTTTGAAAAATGCTGTCTGCTAAATAACTGATTATAACACACAAAATACTTAAATGACCTCCACAAAGTAACATTTAATACACTTGTTTCATTTGTAAAACACTTAAAGAGTTACGGTGTTTCAGTTTATTTACTGTAAAAAAAAATAGACACAGGGATATAAGGTCTAGGGAAAAAAAAACAAAATTTTCAGTGATTGCTCAAACAAAGTAAATGCAGTCATTTTTTTCTGTTTTTCTTTTGAACATTGTCGTTAGAAAGTGCCAGTGCAGTGTGTATCTTATTTCTCTTTGCGTTGCTTTTTGTGGGAGAACCAATCACATTCATGGAAGCCACTGTTTTCACCTGAGTCTCTTAAGCAATAATGAGCAACTTGTAAGGAGATTATGATCTACAGTGAAATGCAAAAATATTAATAATAAAATGTTTCAAAAAACAGCAAATACAATACAGACATGCGTTCAATTCAAATGCCATATACTTACTGTATTTTTATTGTAAGGATTCTAATCTTAATCTGACAGCCCTGGTAAAAGCCAAAATGCAGATCTATCTTTTTGATATGAAAGATGACACAATATAATACTGTATATCTATGCATGCTACTTGGCAGGTGCAGGGATTTCTTTCTGAAGCACCAATACCGAGGAATGAAAATCCACTGAAATACTGGAATAACAACTGGAGTCGGTTTCCTACCATTGCCAAAGTAGCATGCAAGTTCCTGTCAGCCCCATGTACTAGCATGGACAGCGAGAGATTTTTCAGTTTGGCTTCTAGTGTGATCAACAAAAAGAGAAACAGAATTTCCTGCGACAAAGCAGAGATGCTCTTGTTCGTTAAGGAAAAACCTCCCCATCATGCTTAAAAAATAGTTGTTATTCTTAAGTGGTATTGCTTATTTCATCGTCATTGTACATTTTACCATTTTTTTTTTTCAGTTTTCATTTTTTTTTTTGATTGTTGTATTTGTTCCATCAAAAAGAAAGAGAAAAGTGTTATTTAAAGCAACAACCTTCAAAACTGTTTCCCGTGTAACCAACAGGTAGCCAGCCAAATGTAGCAGATATCATTTGTTTTTAATGATTGAATGTGGTGTGCAAAATAAAATAAATGTTCACTTTGTCTGTAATTCTTGTCCAGACAGATCTAGTCTCATTTTTCTCTGTATCTTATAAATATGTATATCGGCATCGGTATCAGCATTGGCAGATAAGTACATAGATATTATCTGATATCTGCGTCGGCCCAAAATTCCCATATTGGTGTATCCCTAGTTTGTACGTTTACTGCCCAGTAATAAAATTGAAAGTTGGGTAGAGCCATGCCACCTTCCACCTTAGGTCTTTGTAGGGTCGTTCTTTGGATACATGGATGTTTAGAGTTCTAAATAAATGAGGTTATGGTTGAATCTTATTTCTTAAAAATGATCTATTGATGTATATTGGAATGTTTTGAAATAAGAAGAGAAGCTTAGGAAGGATATTCATCTGAACAATGTTAATTACTGCAGTGGGCTGGAGCCCTGCCTGGGGTTTGTTTCCTGCCTTGCGCCCTGTGTTGGCTGGGATTGGCTTCAGCAGACTCCCGTGACCCTATAGTTAGGATATAGTGGGTTGGATAATGGATGGATGGACAATGTTAATTATTCCAGCTAAAGTAAGATGAAGGGTTGACCATCTGTGCAAGTCTTACTTAATTTTTTTCCATACAGATGGCAAAATTTTGTTGTTAAAGAGCTTTATATTTACTTGTGGTGTTTACCCCTAAGTATTTAAACTGATCTGCGATTATAAAAGGGAAGGTGACCAATGTAATATTGTATGCTTGAGAATTCACTGGGAAGAGGACACTTTTATTCAAATTGATTCTGAGACAAGAAATCTTTTGAAATTGTGTTAGTGCTGTTAGGACTGCAGGAACAGTATTTTGTGGATCTAATATATACACTACCATAGCATCTGAATATAGAGAAACTTTCTGTTCCAGGCCTTCTCTGATAATCCCTCAATAGCATTTTGACAGTGAGTTGCCAGTGGCTCAATGGTGATTGCAAAAAGCAGTGGTGACAAGGGGCATCCTTGTCTGGTACCATGCTGTAGTTTAAAGTAGTCTGAATTAATGTTGTTAATACAATCTGAAGCTTCTGCATTGGTATACAGTAGTTTGATCCATGCACAAATGTTCGGGCCAAACCCAAATCTCTCCAATGTAGTGAAAAGGTAGTTCCACTGAACCATGTCATATGCTTTTTCTGCATCCAATGATGATATCTCCTGGGTGTTTGACTTTATTGGTGAATGTATTACATTAAACAGGTGTCGAAGATTGGAAGCGAAGTGTCTGCCTTTAATAAATCGAGTTTGGTCTTGTGATATTACTGAAGGCAGCACTTTCTCCATCCTTCTAGCTAGGACTTTGGAGAGTATCTTAGCATCGTTATTCAGAAGTGAGATTGGTCTGTATGATGTACATTGTAATAAGTCCTTATTTTGTTTAGGAAAGATGGTGATTAATGCTTGGCGAAAACTTTAAGGTAGAATTTTATTTTCTCTACCTTCTGTAGATGTTGCTAATAGAAGGGGAGCTAGCTAAGTTCAGAATTTCTTATAAAATTCGGCAAGGTAGCCATCAGAGCCTGCTGCTTTCCCACTCTGACGTGAGTTATCACTTTTAGTAATTCTGATTTACCCAATTCCTCTGCACTGAGAGTAACTAGTTGTGGTATCTGTAAAGAGTCCAGAAATGTATTAGAGTGTGTCTTGTCTTTAAACTAAGTAGAATTTAAGGATTTATAGTAGTAGTCTCTAAATGTGTGCATTATATTTTTATGGTAAATGATTTTGTCTCTGTGTTGGTGATTGCTGGGATTGCATTGCAAATTTCTTGCTTGTGGATTTGTTGAGCTAAGATTTTATTAGCTTTCTCTCCATGTTCGTAATAATGATGTCTTGATTTAAGTGTGAGTTGTTCTGTTTCTTTAGTTGTTAAGAGGTTGAGCTCTGAATGCAGAACCTGCCTTTTCCTATAATGCGGCTCACTTGGACACCTGGTATGTTCTTGATCTATTCAAGTAATTTCATTGGTTAACTCTGATACCTTCTTGGTTTCCAATTTATTTCTGCGGGAAAGATATGAGTTAATCTGCCCTCTTAAGAAGGCCTTCACGATTTCCCAGAGTGTTCCTTCAGAAACATCTCAGGATTTGCCTCTTAAACAAAATTGATTTGCTTGGATATAAATTCTGTACAGTTCTCGTCTGCTAATACAAGTGGATTAAGACACCATCTGCAAGATGAGTATGTGAGGGATAGTGATTTTAGCTCCAGAAATAAGGAGGCATGGTCAGAAATAACAATACCATTGTACTTACACGATTTAATCGTAGGCAAGAAGTTGTTATCTACAAAGAAATAATCAATTCTTGAGTAGCAATGATGCACTGGTAAGTAGAAGGAATATACTCGTGAGTTTGGGTTTAGAAATCTCCAGGGGTCTGATAAGTTGTGGTCAGTTACAAACTGTGTAATTGTCTTTGCAATGTTAAATGTCATCACCCCTGACACAGGAGATCTATTTAGGTCTGGATTTAAACCACAATTTAAGTCCCCAACCATTATAATTTTGTGAATGTTCATATTGGGAATGGATGCAAGTACATTTTGCATGAATGCCCTTTCATCGACATTTGGTGCATAAATATTTATCAAAATCACTTTACAGTTAAATAAATTACCTATGACAATATCATATCTCCCTTCTGGATCAGATACTACATCTGATACTACAAATGAGACTGTTCTATGTATAAGAATTCCCTCACCTCTAGTTTTCTTAATACCTGGGATTGAACATTTGGCCAGTCCAGTCTTTGTGCAGCCTAAACGGATCCTTACTTATTAAGTGGGACTCCTGTAAAAATACTATTTTAGCGTTTAGACCTGTTAAGTGAGAGAATACTTTCTTTCTCTTTAATTCGTGATTCAGGCCTTTAACATTCCAGCTCACAAAGTTAACTGTCCAGTCTTGGAAACATTGCTTCGGAACTTTTGTTGTCATTTTTTAGTCATAACTGAAAGTAAGACAGCTTTGACCTTAATTTCCAATTTTCCCACAAGTTATTGCCATGAAGCCTATTGTTACGTTGGCACTTATAATTTTAAGAATTAAAAAGATAGAATAGAGATTGCTTGTTCTTTTTCTCCCCCACCCCCCATTTTGCCTCCCCACTTTAGGCTGGACCAAGGTTATTATAGTTAACGAAAACTAAAATCAAAACTGAAACTATTATTAAAAAAACATTTTCGTAAACTGAAATAAAATAATTAACAAAACCGAAATGAAAAACTAAAACTAAACGAAACTATTAAAGTAGCTGCAAAAACTAACTGAAATAAAATAATAATTTACTAAAATATTTTTAGTTTTCGTTTTTGAATGAATACTTTTGCCGTTAGTCTTTAACCCTTGTAAGTTTTAACTCTAAAACAGAAAGTCATCCATCGCGAGCCACCCGCATATATTCATCCAGTGAACAGCAGCTGGTGAAGGAGGGCGGCAGTTCACACTCCGGTGACAGAGCAAGGCTGAGTGCGGGTGTGTAAAGCATGAGAAATAGAAAGCGATTTGCGTGCCGCCTTTCTTTGTGCTTTTTGTACATCAAGATGTAATTCAAATTGCTGAAATCAGAATGTGCTCGTCAACAAAATGTTTACCCTAGAAAAATCACGAGTGAGTAACGTTTTAGTTTATTTCTCAGGTGTCTGCTTTTTGTTGACAGCAATTCACCTGCCACTTCGCACAGTAGAAATCGTTTTTACTTTCTCATATACGAAGTATACAGAAAGTATAGCAATCATGAAAAAATTCGACCTCGATATTTTGATGAATCATGACGTTCTAGACTAACCAGTGTCCAACAATACTGTTTTTTGGAATTGCGTGTGTGCACGTCTCTGTGCGTGTGTAAACATGATAACTCAATAACGTAACTAGATAGATGGATGAAATTCGGCATGTAGTTGTTACACCATAATTGCAGCTCTGTATTAACTTTTGGGCCAAATCCATCACACGGAAGTGGTACTTTACCTGAACACATACTCGATTTTTTATTTTATTTATACAGCTGCAGAGTCCGATTTATTCAACTTTACTTTTTTGATAATTGTTCAATATATTATTAATTTGATTTGTTGTTGATGGTTCCTTAATGTACATAATATAAAAATATAATCATAACCTGATATTGTGAAAGTAATCCATTAGCAGAATATTTTAAAATATTTGTCTCCCTTTTTCAATGTTTTTCTCTCTTTCCCAAAATAGATAGCTGAAATATCATATTCTTTTTGTTCTTAACATCAGCCTTATCATATATATTGCATACCAGGGATTTTTCCTGCCTTGCATCCAAACCTGCCACGGTAGACTCCAGGTTTTCTGAAATCCTACTCTGGACAAACAGGTTTAGATAATGTATATGTTGTTCTTAATCTCAGACGCAGTCTCTGTTGTTTTGTGCCTGTCCGTACTCCTTTTACCTGCTCTTGCTCTGCTCATCATGGGTTTACTGTTCTTATGGTGGGCTATTCAAGACTCACCACCCCTAACCTTCACACTGCATGCTTGTTGTTCTTTGTCTCCCTCAATACAGCCAGGTGGGGTCTGCACACTGACTCAAGTCTAAGAGCCCTGTTCTTCCTAAGCCCCTGTGATTTTCATGAGAAAAGATTTTAAAAATTATAAAATTGTGTAAAATTGTTCATATTCAGTGTCTAGTTTTGATTATGCTTGTTTTTATCAGACAAAAATAAAACCAGATAATAAACCAGGCAGTATAGTAAGCTTCCACTAACATTAAACACATATCCAAATCTGTTAAGTGTACAGTTCTGTCTGATTGTGACACAAAACCAAATCCTTAGGCCCTCCATGCCATAATTACTAAAACTAAAACTGAAACTAATATATATAAAAATAAAATAGAAATATCATTGTGAAATAAAAACTAAACTAAAACTAAAAATACATGATGAAGGAAAACTAAGACTAAACTGAATTTCCAAGTAAGGTCAGAAAAAATATAGAAATAAAAACTAATACAAAAAGGCAAAACTATAATAACCTTGGGCTGGACCACACTTAACAAAGTCCCAGTCGTCTCATATACTTAGAGACAGAGCACGTCCAAAACTAAACAAGCCCCCCAGCAGCTGCATATGAGGAATAAAACTGAGATATCTATTGCCAGTACAGTCCAATTACTATAAGCATAAAATATAATCTTCAGCAATCTTAAGATTGTAAAATAGTAAACCCAGGGAATGGTGTTAAAAAGCGGCCTGGATAAGCATAGTAAATCCTAGTACAATAATAACAATAAATCAAGGGTATGATATTGAACAGTCTCCTTTAGAAGAGTAAAAAGAAGAAAAAAAAGAATTATCAATTTCTTCCACACATACATACAATACGTACTGTATATAATTGTAATTAACACTTGAATTACCAGAGCCTACAAAAAAACTCATAGATCCAGCCCACCTTAAATCCATTTGCACCTCTCCGTCAGTGTCTTTTGTCCTGTAAATGTGCCGATAAGACAAGCAGCCTACTATTCCATCCCCCCACAGCTGCAGAACGTACACAAACTTCTTCGTGCTCATGCCTTGTTTGATTATCTGGGAGTGAAGTTCTGGAGTTTTTTTAGTAATAAATGACATAATGTACAAATAAACTATATAATGTGTGAAGCCTGCAGTCCAAAGATCAAATAAACACTTTCACAAAAGGTTCAAGGATAAGACAACAGCTTTCGTGGCATAGTGGTAAGATTTACTGACTTGTAATCAAGAGTCCCAGGTTTGATCCTGACTGCCTCCTATATTTGCCGTTTTCGGTAGTGAGCTGCTCTTATTGTTAATATTATACAGTACACACATACATTTGGTTTGGGTCTGTAACAAGCGGTGTGCATTTGTAGGACTTGTGAAAGTTACCTTTTTTTTTCACTTTTATTCTCTCAGTCACGATCACGATACATACTAAGGGGAGCTGATGCTGTTAGTTTTTATTTGAAACTGGGAGTAACTGTAGATATGGTGTTTTGAGGCAATAGAACTGGACATCCTCTGATCTGGAGGGATAAAAGCTGACACACAAACGCTGGTGAATCTGCCTTCTTCGTATCTCACCGCCAACTGATTTTTTTTTTTTTTAAATTCAGTTTTATTGAGTGTTCCTGCTCACGCTGAATTAGTATGCACCTTAGTGGTAAATATGTAATGCTTGTCTTCAATATGCACTTTCAGTTTGGCAGGGTACAAGAGGCTGTATCTGTATCTAGCTTTCCATAAGCGCTGTTTAATTTGTAAAAAGCTACACATTTAGCACCTGTTGAGGGTGAGAAATCCGAGAAAATTTGAATGCGGTTATCTTCAAATGTAATCTTGTTTCCGGCTGAGAAGTGACATAACATATAATTTAAATTGTAATTTTTCGAAGTGCACGATAAAACTTCTAGGTTTAGAGGTATTTGATCCCTGTATGTGGTAAGCTGATACTATCTCGGCATCTGATTTAAGTTCTCTCCAATTATTTTAGAGAATAATTCAGCTACTACTTTCACTGGGTTTGGACTTTCACAATTCTCTGGGAGACCTTCAATTCTAATATTATTCCTTCTGCATCAGTCTTCCAGTGCAGCAAGTCTGTCTCCAAGTTTTTTGCATTCAGAATTTGCAGCCGTCACTTTTCCATCAACGATAGATGCCACATGTTCGGCTGTTTCAATTCGAGTTGTGAATGTTTGCTTAATGTCTTCCAACTGATTGCCAAGTGCTCTCAGTTTATTCTCAAACTTAGACACATTTTCCTGAATTTGTTTCACAATTGTTTCTAGTATACTTTTTAAAGGCTGCCTCAAAGCGATTATATACACGTTTCTCCATGTCTTTACTATCCTACTACAGCTCCTGCTACAGCTTCTCGTTTTTCTTGAGCGTATTTTTTTCTTTCTTTCTTTATATCTTTTTTGATCTCCTTTATGTCTTGAGAATTGGCCATGGTGGCCATGGCTGTGACCATTGCAGTGATCATTACCTTCAGTTCGGACAGATCGTTTCAGCCTTCGTGCTCCGCAGGTGAAGTGACAAGCCCTTTTACAACCGATGTTCCCAGCTCACGAGAAATAGATGAAAATGCGGAAGGCAAGGCCATTTCCAGTTTCAATGGATCTTCTGGAATCAGTGAGCTATCGTGACCTGCATCACTTGCACATTCGCTCCCAGCTTCGCTCTCGATTGGAGACGATGCAGTGGCCCGGGGTCCTGGGATAGCTGAGCTTTCACCTGTCAGTCCCAGGTCAGTCTCTGTAAGGCCGTACCTTGAGGTTGGACTTTGACTTGATGCCTGTCTATGCTTGGATGTAGCTTTGGTTTTCTTTTCTTACCCCTTTCTTACCGCTCATGTTTATTTATGCTTGCATATTCTGTAATAGAACCTCCTCAAGTTGGGTAAATACAGGATACCGCGGGATGATGATAATAAGAGAAAAATTAACACCGCTGCTAACTGAGTTCCGCTTCAGACGTGCATCTCCTGTAATGAACTATACCGACTCACTCCCATTTTATACATTTTATTACACATTTTTTCTCCTTTCTTGCTATTTTAACATTTTAATCACAATTACAATTATACCTGTGTGTGTGTGTGTGTATATGTATATACTGTATATAAATATATATATATAGAAAATGGTAAATTCTCATGGGAATAACATTTTGACTAGCCTGTTGACCAATGAATTTTACAAAGTGATGTACATAAAATTTGTTAGTGTGCATCACATATGTATGTATGTCTCTGCCTTATTTTTCTGTTAAGACAGTTAAAGTTACATGTCATAGCTGGGAGCTTTCCCAGTCACCTATAACATTTGCCAAAGTATAATGTATAGGATTGACTGACAAGCAGGCTACTGTCCAGTAAAAAAGATGGGTGTGTTACAGCTCTCAAGTGCTGCCAATCATTCTTTCCTATGTTATGTTGATCATGAAATAAGGCAATTCGAACATTCATTTTTCATGGTATATTGCACTTTTAATTTTAAAGTCAAGATGACTGTTTTTTCCCCCTCTTTTTGAATTTCTAAAATCTCCAGGTTCAGCCCTGTCTTATGTATATACACACACGCACACAAACACACACACACACTCATATACAATTTTTATAAACACTTTTTAAAACTTTCAATAGATAGTTCCCCATTATAGATGACTAGTGCAAAAAGAATCTTAGTCAAACATGTGACACTACAAAGGAAAATAGCAGCAACAGTTAATTAAGTACATCATCCCTTACTTGAAACAAGCAGATCACTTGAAGCATTATATATGTTTGTCAGCTAATTCCATAATGGGATAAAAGTGGCAATTATGAAAGACTTTCTGGCTTGAAAGTGCAAAGTGAAAGTGCAAAGGGATTTTCATCTATACTAAAAAAAGGCAAAGCCCTCACTGACTCACTCATTACTAATTCTCCAACTTCCCGTGTAGGTAGAAAGCTGAAATTTGGCAGGCTCATTCCTTACAGGTTACTTACAAAAGTTAAGCAGGTTTCATTTCGAAATTCTACACGTAACGGTCATAACTGAATTCTACTTATGTACATATATACGTCCGTAGCCTGCAGCTCGGTCACCGTGTGAAGCAGCGTTGCGTCCCCCAACCCCACGCCTCCCACGTAATTGGCTGCCTGCCCACATAAGGCCGTCCGTCGCTCCGATCTCTTCATTCCCTTCCTTGCTTCGCCACGGTTTTCATGTCTCCCTGCTGATAACTGCAGCCTTTTTATTTAATCCACGGCTTCTCTGCTGTTTTAGATAGATAGATACTTTATTAATCCCAAGGGGAAATTCACATAATCCAGCAGCAGTATACTGATACAAAAAAACAATATTAAATTAAATAGTAATAACAATGAAAAATGAAAAAAATAAAAATAAAAAAAGCAGACAATAATTTTGAGTAATGTTAGCATTTACTCCCCCGGGTGGAATTGAAGATTCGCATAGTGTGGGGGAGGAATGATCTCCTCAGTCTGTCAGTGGAGCAAGACAGTGACAAAAGTCTGTCACTGAAGCTACTCCTCTGCCTGGAAATGATACTGTTCAGTGGATGCAGTGGATTCTTCATGATTGACAGGAGTTTGCTTAGTGCCCGTCGCTCTGCCACAGATGTTTAACTGTCCAACTTTACTCCTACAATAGAGCCTGCCTTCTTTACAAGTTTGTCCAGACGTGAAGCGTCTTTCATCTTTATGCTGCCTCCCCAGCACACCACCGCGTAGAAGAGGATACTCGCCACAACCATCTGGTAGAACATCTGCAGCATCTTATTGCAGATGTTGAAGGATGCCAACCTTCTCAAAAAGTATAGTTGGCTCTGACCTTTCTTACATAGAGCATCAGTATTGGCAGTTCAGTCCAATTTGTCATCCAGCTGCACTCCCAGATATTTATAGGTCTGCACCCTCTGCACACAGTCACCTCTGATGATCACGGGGTCCATGAGGGGCCTGGGCCTCCTAAAATCCACCACCAGCTCCTTGGTTTTGCTGGTGTTAAGATGTAAGTGGTTTGAGTCGCACCATTTAACAAAGTCTTTGATTAGCTTCCTGTACTCCTCCTCCTGCCCACTCCTGACGCAGCCCACAATAGCAGTGTCATCAGCGAACTTTTGTACGTGGCAGGACTCCGAGTCATATTGGAAGTCTGATGTATATAGATTGAACAGGACCGGAGAAAGTATAGTCCCCTGCGGCGCCCCTGTGTTGCTGAACACAATGTCAGACCTGCAGTTCCCAAGACGCACATATTGAGGTCTGTCTGTAAGATAGTCCACGATCCATGCCACCAGGTGTGAGTCTACTCCCATCTCAGTCAGCTTGTCTCTAAGGAGCACACTTTGCTTTTGCACCACTTTGTATTGACATAGAGAGCGAGTCCTCCTCCTTTCTTCTTCCCGCAGGTACTTGCGTCTCTATCCGCTCTAACTGTGCTAAACCCAGGTAGCTCCACGTTAGCATCTGGGATGGTAGTTGTTAGCCACGTTTCACTAAAACACAGCAAGCTGCATTCTCTGTAGGTTCTGACATTTTTTACCAGCACAGTCAGTTCGTCAATCTTATTTGGTAGTGAGTTCACATTTCCCAGGATCACAGAAGGCCCTGACGGTTTATATAGCCATTTTCTCTCAAGTTGTCTCGCTTTTATCTTATCTTTTATCTTTGCGCCGGCTCGGCTGCCCCGATATCGTCGTCTTACCTCGTCAGGTAAATAAGGAACCACACCGGCATGAGCATTTCTTCTCAGTGCTTTAAGCTGACTACTTGAATAGGCGAGTCTCGGAGTGTAAAAATCCATGTCAAATAGTAAAAAGTGTCCAGGGAGCAATTTCACATAAAAGAAAGTGGTAGAAGTGATCAGTGAAATAGAGAAATGGAGAAAAAAAAATAGATAAAAAGGTAAAAAGATAAAGTCATACACGGAGCTGCTGGAAAGGCTGCCACTCGGATGTGGCGCCGGAAACAAGATTGTTTTTATTTTATTTGTTTATTACAATTATAGTTATTGTGTAGGTATTTTAGACTTAGTTTACTGTTCAGGTACCCATTTCCTTTACCGTTCCAACCGTACCCCCATTAGCATGTCTATTGAGGTGATCACCATCGATCAAAGAACTGTCACTAACACGAGTGGTTTCCATAACTGGAGATGCCGCCTGCTTTTTCCATTCTCTGTGTTACATATTGCACAGCCATATCAGGCTCACTGTTGATATCTAGAGGAACATTGTGTCTTATGTATTGAATGACTGGGACAGGTTCAAGGTGTGGACTGATGATGGTACAGGAGATAATTATACTACACAGGAGCACTATAAGAGTGAAATGCTTAAGCCCTTTACCTATGGTTCTGCATGTGAGTTGATGGCTGCCGCTGAATTGTTCAGTTGTCAATATCAAGTGTACCGAAATGGCCAAATATTTTACACCTTTGGAGAACCGCCAATGCCTCTTGAACATCTTAGATTCACAGGTGACGATTTCAGTAGTGGACACTTTGATGTTTATAAATGTTTCAACTCTCAAAAGCTGGATGCGAAGTTATCGATGAAACCGGTTGTATGCTTACAACGCTTCACAGATGCCGAATGTCACTTCAACACAACAAGTCCTGCAAATACTAATGTAATTGAAACAAACCATGAAACTCAAACCGATTATGACAGCAGCAATCCAAGCTGTGAGAAAATAGTAAAAAGGAGGCGTGTCAGATGTCGTGGTACATTTTCTGATGCAGCTATACGGAAACAACTTTGTGACACTGCCGACAAATACTCGCAGAAAAATCCACAAGTTAATAGAAAAATCCACAAGTTATTTTAAAGGGTAGAAAATGAGATAATTGTATTATGGATTTTCAGTCTAGATTTCCCTTAACCAGTGAAACACTGCTGTCCACACAAAAATGCAAGTAGCAGTAGAGTGTCTGATTGCTAAATCCAGTTCATTTCACAGTGTTTTTGCCCATTTTGCTTGTGAGTGTGGACTTTTTTCAGCAAGCTGCTTGATTGTGTGTGTGTGGCTGGCAGCTGGATAAAAAATTGTTATTTTGTATTTATTTTTGTGTAGCAACCTTGTATGACAGAACTTTTGTATCTTTTACTTAGAACTGTGAGGGACAGCCAGGAATCTAGCCCAGTTGGGGCGCCCTCAGCCTGGAAGACAGCTTACACAGGGCTTTGTCTCCCCTAGGATGCTAGATGGCAGCCAACCCAGGCTTGGACCCCTGCATGGGTGCTCATGTAGTCCCAGGGGACAGCTCTGTTGGGTCCTGTGGGATCCACCATGTGGAGCTGCTGGACTCCCTACTTAGTAGGGTTCCAACCTCACCCAGAAGTGCTTCGGAGCTGCAGCTTTATATCACCAGAAATACTCCCAGGTTTTGAATAAAGGAGCTGCCTGTCACACTTGAATCAAGCCAGAATCAGGAGGAGCGGAGGAGGCAGAAACAAAAGAGAAGACGACAAAGTTACAGATAGAAGATAGAGTATTGCTGTGTGCTGCTTTGTGACTGTGACTGTTCTGGTTTCCCAAAATAATCCTCTTGTTCATTTTGTGCTTGTGTCCAAGCCTTTGTGTCGGGTGTTTGGGAAGCTGGAACAGCACATTGCATCTGTGAAAATAATGCCATTATACACATCTGTATAAAGCTGAAATTAGTCATAGAAAGAAAAAAATACAATTAAGCAATGCAACAAGTTTAATAGAGGTTCAGAATTGTTAACTTGCTTTCTAACAAAAGCAAATTAAGTGTAATTATAGAGATCATTTTTTGTAGGGTTGAAAAGTCCACATAATAAGTAAAAAATGTGTTAATCCTGTCTACATGTGCTCTGTGTACCTCATATGTTCTTAAGGCAGGTACATTAAAACTAGAATCCCAGAAGCCCACTAAAAAAGTCATAATGCCAGGCCACCTTAAGTTTCCTTGCACCTCTTCATTAGCATCTTTGTTTTGGAAATGTGTCAATCAGCTTAAGAAGCAAGCAGCCTGCTATTTCCCCCACCGACACAGCTGATGTTCTTCCAATACAAGTCTGTTTATCTTTGAGTTAGGTATCTTAAATTGTATAGAGTAAATAATATATTGTTTTTTGGAATACATACAGTATATTTCATGTGTGTTCCATTTCTCTAATGATTTAGGGTAAATGTTGGATGACAGGAAATGTGAGGCAAGAAATGTTGAACACATAACTAAAACAGAAGCTTTATCCCTGTTATAGTAATAATGATGTGAATTATATAATGTGTGAAGACTTTAGTCCAAATATCAAATAAACACTTTCTCAAGAGGTATAACCAAAGAAGTGTGCTTTAATTCAAGAATATAACCAAAGAAATCATTCAATTTATCAAATATCAATTGACAGAAAGATGAAATATGACTGGTACAAAAGTAAGAACTGATGCCTCATAATCAAATGGTTGTGAGTTAGAGTCCGAGCTCTTTCTATTTCTTTCTATATACTGCTCTTTACTACAATATAATAAAAACATACATTTGATGTGAGTCTGTAACACCCGGTGTAAATTTTGGCTACTTGTAAAAGTTAGCATGTTTTTGGTAATTCAGCTTTATTCAGTCAGTGATGTTCACATGGTACAACGAACTTGCCTCTCCCTGAGTTGATGGTGTTTATCTCCATTCTTTTCACAAGAACAGCAGTGACCACAGTTGGTGCTGTGGTTGATGGCTGGTCAGAACTGTTTGTTGTACTGGCAATCATAGATACGATGACCTGTGACTGCTATCAGAGTATAATTTGTATCAAAGATACCCAAGCAGAATGTGTGAAAAACAGCAGATTTGCTGCAGTCTCTGTCATCTGGCAACATTTTGTTGAGAACTGTGTTTTGAATTACAACCCAGGGCAACATAATACTGTTGATGAGCAACTGTTTCCAACCATTGTCCATTGCCCTTTCTTGTAATACATATGTCAATGTCACTTTATTTATATAGCACATTTAAAACAACATAGTAATGCTGCGGCCAAAGTGCTTTACAATAATAGAATAAAAGAAAAAACAATAAACAATAAAACATAAATAGTAATAAAATATATAAACATAAAATAAGATAGATAATAAATAGGAATGATGTTATATGATCACAAAGAGCAAAACCATCAGTATTACTGAAGGTCACTGAATGCAAGTGAAAAGAAGTGAGTTTTTAATCTTGTTTTGAACTGTTCAATTGTAGACGACTCCTTAATATGATGAGGTAGAGAGTTCCACAGGCGAGGGGCAGCAACTGCAAAGGCCCTGTCCCCCTTGGTTTTACATTTTGTACGAGGGACAACAAGAGACAACTGACCAGAAGATCTAAGCACTCTAGATGGCTGGTGTAAAACACACAATTCAGATAAATAGGCAGGAGCGAGTCCATGTAACGATTTAAAAACTAGCAGCAAGATTTTAAAATCAATTCGAAAACTGACAGGCAGCCAGTGTAACGAAGCTAAAATAGGAGAAACAGAGTCATACTTCCTTGCCCCAACCAGAAGGCGAGCAGCAGCATTTTGGACCAGCTGTAACCTGTGTATCAGAGATTTGTTAATCCCAGAATACAGCGAATTGCAATAATCGAGGCGAGAAAAAATAAAAGCATGAGTAGCTTTCTCATGATCTTTAGAAGATAAAAAAGGCTTTATCTTACCTAATAGACGAAGTTGGAAAAAGCAACTCTTGACAACAGAATTTACTTGTTTCTCAAAAGAGAGGTTGCTATCAAAGGTAACACCAAGATTGCGGACTTGAGGTTTGGAAAAGGCAGAGAAAGAGCTGAGAAGTCCAAGACCAATTTGGGCTTTAGCTGGTGGACCCAATATAAGCACCTCCGTTTTATTTTGATTTAGATCAAGAAAATTATTGGCCATCCAGGATCTTAGTTCAGACAGACAGTTGTGGAGTTGATTTGTTGCAGAGTTGCAGACGGGAATATAAACCTGAGTATCATCAGCATAGCAGTGAAAAGAAATGTTAAATTTCCTAAAAATCGCTCCAATAGGGTGAAGGTATATAGAGAATAAAATAGGACCTAAAATGGATCCCTGAGGGACACCATATTTAAGAGGAACAGTAGATGAAAAAGAGGAATTTAAAGTCACTGAAAAGTGTCTACCAGTTAAATATGACCTGAACCAGTTAAGAGCAGCCCCTTTAAGCCCAACAAGATGTTCGAGCCGCATCAGCAATATTTCATGGTCAATGGTGTCAAAGGCAGCGGACAGGTCAAGGAGGACAAGGACTGCCGCATCACCTGAGTCAGTAATAAGAGAGATGTAATTGAACACTTTCAGGAGTGCCGTTTCAACACCATGATAACGCCTAAAACCAGATTGGTAGGTCTCAAATAAATTATTGGAGTTAAGGTGATTGACCAATTGATTATAAATAATTTTTTCTAGTATTTTGGCCAGAAATGGGAGCTGGGAAATTGGACGAAAGTTGGTTAAAACTCCAGGATCTAATCCTGCCTTTTTTAGATGGGGACGGACTGCAGCATATTTAAAAAATGAGGGCACAACCCCCGAACTAATAGAATCATTTATAATGGCTAGTAAAGATGGGCCCAACACATCAAAGGCTTCCACTAAGAGACGTGGTGGTACAATATCAAGGGGGCTGGAAGCTGGTTTAAGGGTGTCAATAGTTCTTTTTAGCATTGAAAGTGAGACTTGATCAAAGGAATCTAGAACAATGTCATGATTAACAGTAGGAAGTTCATAGCTAGTTTGAACAATGCCACGGCGGATAGTATCAATTTTGCTGACAAAGAAAGATAGAAACTGCTCACATGAATGAACAGTGCTATTTAACCCCATCGTAGAATGAGGGTGAATGGCCGCATTAATTGAATTAAATAAAACCCTAGGATTGTTTGAATGGCGGGATACTAAATCGGCAAAGAAGTCATGTTTCGATTTCTTAACTTCTGCCTGGAAATTGAAAAGAGAAGTCCTGAAAATCTGTTTAGAGATAGTCAGTCCATCTTTTTTCCAACGCCGTTCAGCAGTTTGACAGGCGCGGCGCAGTGATCGCGTACTTTCATTTAGCCAGGGAGCAGGTCTTACCTTATTACAGTGTATCTTGGGCGGAGCAATTGCGTCTAAAACCGTTTCACAGGAGGAATTAAATTTTACGACAGAGTCATCGATATAATTATTTTGGTCATGCATATAAAGATTAGAGAAAATGGTTTTAAAATCAGATATAGTAGAAGAACTAGCAGAATACCCGCGCTTCGCAGCGGAGAAGTAGTGTGTTAAAGAAGGTATGAAAAAGAAAAGGAAAAATTTAAAAAATAACGTAACATGATTGTTAATGTAATTGTTTTGTCATTGATATGAGTGTTGTTCCCATATCTATATCTATCTATATCTACATATACATATACATATATATATATATATATATATATATATATATATATATAT
>JANRMT010062848.1:17975526-17994769 GCA_026402145.1 Polypterus bichir lapradei | reverse complement strand
CAGCCTTCTACCTACACGGGAAGTTGGAGAATTAGTGATGAGTCAGTCAGTGAGTGAGTGAGTGAGTGAGGGCTTTGCCGTTTATTAGTATAGATTTAAAAAGCGCGAGCAGCATGGGGGACAACTATTAGTCGGGAGATCAACAGTAATATTCAGATCCATCATTACAGAAAAGTGATCAGTGAAAGAAACATCACATAAATCAATACTATTCACTGAAATATCACGAGTAAGAACGAGATCAAGGGTGTGACCGAGAGAGTGAGTTGGCGAATTAATATGCTGTATAAAATCAAATGAGTCCAATAGTGATAAAGTCTTTGACCAAAGGTTTCGATTGACAACAAACGTGAATGTTGAAATCGCCAACAATAAATATTTTGTCATGGGAGAGGGTGATATCAGCCAGGAGATCAGAGAATTCAGAAATGAAAGAATCATTAATTACAGTAGGTCTATAAACCACGGCAAACAACAAAGAAGGGGAGCTGCACACTTCGAAAAGTTGAAGTTCAAAGCTGCTAAACGGATCCCTTGTAAGGCTCCGACACAAGAACATACTTTTAAAAACAGTGGCAATCCCCCCCCACCACGACGAGTCAAACGAGGAGAGTTTAAAAATGAATAACCTGATGGAACCAAGTTCGTAAAACATGAAGAGTCACCATTTAAAATCCAAGTCTCAGTGATGAAGAAGAAATCCAGATTATTTGATGTAATGAAGTCTTGCAGAATAAAAGTTTTATTAGACACTGATCTCACGTTCAGGAGAGCAGCCTTGATAGAAGTAGAAGAGCTCGTTGCAGGATGTGCACGGGTGAGAGTGCGAAGATTAGCAGCGTTTACTGCCCGATTGCACACCGAGGAAAAGTGATGCTGTCTTGAAATGGACAAATTAAATCCGGTGTCCAGCGCCCATGAATCAGTGATGGATTCCTGAGCAGGAGAAGATGGGTCATAGACAACTCGCAGGCATCGGGAAACAAAGCTCTGGGACTTGAGTCGGCGTTGTTTAACAGCAATTCCGGCCCTTTTCCCACGACAGCGGCGAGTGCGTTTGCGTCTCCGAGGAGCATTCAACTGACTGATACAGGTGAAAACCGGCTTCCAGGTGAAGAAGTCAGGAGATGAATAAAACAAAGGTGGAGGTGCACAAAAAATCCAATCGGAAGATGAAAACTGAGAGGAAAGTAGGCCAGAAAATATGTTAAGTAAAGACTCCCGATCATAGGACAGTGATCGTTGGGATGAAATAAGACATAAAAACAAAGTTAAGACATAGACTAGAGAGACGAGCAGACGGCCAGCCACACCAGTCGGCGCCATCTTCAGATTTATCATGTGGCATAAAGTTTTAGATTGTAGATTTAGAGACAAAGTACATGTGCAGTGCCACTCCTTATTAAGAAAAAGATCCCAGTCGTCCCATGGGAGAAAGACTGTTTCATAAAGCTGTTTCTGGACAGAGGCAGAACTGTAACAACAGACAACTTCTTCAAATTGCTTTCGCTGGTTAATAGAATGCTGCACCGCAACACAACTCTGCTTGGCACCATAAATAAAATGGGATGGAAACTTCCACCTGCAGCTAAAGTCACTTTAGTATACGAACAATTCTCCTCGCTAGTGTTTATATCTGGCGGTGCCATGCTGACAGTGTATGTGCCCAAGAAGAAGAAGCATTCTCTGTACCATGCACCATAACACAGAGTATAGGCAAGATCGGGGAAAAAAATGTTCAAATAACATAGCGTTTTCATGCATGGATGTGTGTGTGCATGCGCTAGAGAGGCAGAGCCGGATTTGATGTCATTCATGTGATTACTGGAATATAAAATAAACACTTTCACAAAGGTATGACAAAACAAGTGTGCTTTTATTCAAGAATAAAACTGAATAACAAAAATTTCAAGTGACAACCAGATACCAAGAAAACATGATTCACCAGCTTATGTGTCTGCATATATCCCTTCAGTGATATCTTTTACAGGTAGTAAAAATTAGCACTGGGTGTTACAGACTCATTAAATGTATACTTTTATTATATTACTAGCAAAATACCCGTGCTTCGCAGCGGAGAAGTAGTGTGTTAAAGAAGTTATGAAAAAGAAAAGGAAATATTTTAAAAATAACGTTACATGATTGTCAATGTAATTGTTTTGTGACTGTTATGAGTGTTGCTGTCATCAAGGATTTAATTATCATTATTTCTTTCAATCAGGTTCGTATTTGGAGGATGTGTTGTGTTCAAGTTATATTCCGTGTTTGTCAACTGTTGTAAAGATAACAGGTTTCATTCATCAAAGTATTCACTACCCAAATCGGTACTCGTGAATCTTAGATGACGAACGGGCATTCCCGGTATTAAGTTGTGGATTTGCTTGTGAATATTTAGTGGCAGTGTGTCTATGAACTTTATTTAAACTTAAGCTTTTCACCTTGCTTTCCTATTGATATGTCTACAAAGGCTTGTTCAGATTCAGAGGGTTGTTCCTTTCTTACTGCATCAATAAACAGCTCATCTTCCTCTTTATCTGAGACATCACACACTGCATGCACGGGTTTACCTTTCCCAGTCCTGCAAACTTTAGCAAAGTGGTTCAATTTACCACATTTTTTACACTGTCTTCCTTTAGCGGGACGTTGACTTTTTCCACCATGTGCTTTGTTTCCGCAGTACCTGCACTTATGAATATGCTTGTATGCTTCACACGCTTCATATTCTTTTGCTGCCTTCTCAATTGTGTAATGTGTTTTTTGTTCAGAACTCTTTGGAGCTCTTGCTTTTTGTGTGCATACTGCGTTCATAGTCAGTTCACGTGAGCCGCTCGGAGTACATGCATCGAAGGTTCTCAGCTGTGCTTGTGCTATCTCGTGCGATCTTGCGATGTCCACGGCTTTATTTAATGTTAGCTCAGACCCGGCACTTAAGTTTCTCTCGCACTTTTGCTGAGTTTGTGCAAAACACTGTTCTATCCCTGACCATCTCATCTTCATTTGCACGGTCTTCCTTTAGCTGGACATTGACTTTTTCCACCATGTGCTTTGTTTCCGCAGTAGCTGCACTTATGAATATGCTTGTATGCGTCACTCGCTTCATATTCTTTTGCTGCCTTCTCAATTGTGTAATGCATTTTTTGTTCAGCACTCTTTGGAGCTTTTGCTTGTTGTCTGCGTACTGCGTTCACAGTCAGTTCACGTGAGCCGCTCGTAGTACATGCATCGAAGGAAGGAAATCAAGAGACCTGAGCAATGGACGGCATTATATGGGCAGGCAGTCAATTACGTGGGAGGCGTGCTGATGGAGGACGCAACTCCGCCTCACACGGCGACCGAGTTGCAGGCTATGGACGTATATATGTATGTAAGTAGGATTCAGTTATGACCGTTACGCGTAGAATTTCGAAATGAAACCTGCCTAGCTTTTGTAAGTAAGCTATAAGGAATGAGCCTGCTAAATTTCAGCCTTCTACCTACACAAGAAGTTGGAGAATTAGTGATGGATGAGTCAGTCAGTCATTCAGTCAGTGAGGGCTTTGCCTTTTATTAGTATAGATAGTAATAGAAACTCACTATTCAAAACAAGAAACACCCAGACTTGAATCCGCAATCTTTAGTTGTAATGCAGCAGTTCATACCTCTGCACCATCCAAGAAGACAAGTCAATTTTCTGTCGACTGACATTTGAGCTTGGGTTTTTAACTCATTGACAGCAACATATAAATTAAATGATTTTTTTTTTCCCCATTGGTTATATTCTTGATTAAAAGTGCATGTGCTTATTTGATTTTTGGACTAAAGTCTTCACACATTATACACTTCATATCATTATTACTATAACATGGAAAAAAATTCTGTTTTAGTTATGTGTTCCATCATTTCTTGCCTTGCATTTCCTGTCATACTACATTTACCCATATCACTTTAAACATGGAACACACATGAAATGTATGTATTCCAAAAAACAATATATTACTTACCCTATACATTTCCAGGCACCTCACATCCAGATAAACAGACTTGAACTGGGAGAATTTCAGCTGCGTTAGTGGGGGATGTGATAGCAGGCTGCTTGTGTTGATTGACACATTTGCAAAACAGACGTTGATGAAGGAATTTAAGGTGGCCCGGCATTACGACTTTTTTCGTAGGCTTCAGGATTCTAGTGTAAAGAGTATGGAATTCTAAGTCCGCTGTTGTGTGCTATTCCATCCTTGCATCTGCATAGCAAGAGTTTTGCATACTTAGTGAATGAGCCCAAGTCAACACTAAAGAGTGCTTCTTGTTTTCTATCCTGTTCATGATTTTTTTTATGGACAGGCTATCCAGGCACTATTGAAGCTTGATGAGTTAAGTAAACTAAAGGTTGTATACAGTGATCCCTCGCTATATCGCGCTTCGACTTTCGCGGCTTCACTCCATCGCGGATTTTAAATTTAAGCATATCTAAATATATATCACGGATTTTTCGCTGGTTCACGGATTTCTGCGGACAATGGGTCTTTCAATTTATGTTACATGCTTCCTCAGTTTGTCTGCCCAGTTGATTTCATACGAGGGACGCTATTGGCGGATGGCTGAGAAGCTACCCAATCAGAGCACGTATTACATATTAAATAAAACTCCTCAATGATATACGATATGCTTCCGGCGCGCTGCTTCGCACACTTCAAAGCTCTAACAGCCCGTATTGATTTTTCATTGTTTGCTTTTCTCTGTCTTTCTCACTCTCTCTGAGAAATACAGGCAGATACTTATCCATCATGCAATACCATCAGGGAGGCGTATGATTGGCCCCATTATCTGCTCCTGTGGCTGTTTGCTTAGAAGATACGGTCGCGCCTGTAAAAAAAATGCTGAAAGGCTACCTTCACATTGATCCCTTCGTTGCGCCGCTTTATCGCGGTGATTGCATATTTAAAAGCGCAACAGCCCTATTGATTTTTGATTGTTTACTCTCTGTGTCTCTGACATTCTCCGCTCCTGATACGCACCTTGAAGAGGAAGATATGTTTGCATTCTTCTAATTGTGAGAAAGAACTGTCATCTCTGTCTTGTCATGGAGCACAGTTTAAACATTTGACTAAAGGGTGTTATTTCATGTCTAGAGGGCTCTAATAATAATGTTAAACGTATTTAGAAGGTCGTAAACAGGTTTTCAATGCTCTAACTGCGAAAATATGAGATTTATAAATAAAAAATCCTACTTCTTGGAAATTCATTTATCTGTCTGGAGCGGATCAACCACTATAAACGAGGGTTTACTGTATAACTGTGCGGAGAATATTTATAAACAGTGTGGGAGAGTTTCTAAGGGCTTAAAATATATAAAAATAAACATACAAACATATGGTTTCTACTTCGCGGATTTTCACCTATCGCGGGGGGTTCTGAAACGCAACCCCCGTGATAGAGCAGGGATTACTGTATTTGTTATTTTGCATAAAGTTTTAACTTCTTGCCTTTATCAAACTGTGATCTGTGGTGTGCACTGGAACATTTCACAGATGAGTAGGATATGGTTGATTTAGCACCTCTAAACTGAAGTTATGGTCTTCTAATTGAAAAAGGTAGCATGCCTCTGCCAGGAATGGGGTGAGCTGGTGCCTCAAGTAGGGGAATTAAATTTGTATTTTGGGGTCTTGTTTCATGAGTGAGGGTAAGGGTAATCATGGGATTCATTACTATATCTCTGCTGTGGCAGCAGTTTTTGATATTGTAGTGGTGGTAAAGGTGAGTCAAATCTTTGGACAAAGCTTTCAATGTACTGGTCAGTTTATTTCACCGAATCTAGACCAATTTCAAATATAAAAACACAAGATCTTTGCCATTCTGTTGTTGGTAACCTAAACTTTTTTTCTTTAACCTCTGGCAGTTTACCGCTTACCTTTGTACTGTTTCAGGTTATTCACAGGATATGGACTGCTTAAATGTTAGTAAAACTGGTTCTAAAGCATTTGACCAGTAGTTTGAGCTGGCCTGGTATGAAAACTACTACAATGCGCAGGTGTCCCTGTTCAAAAGTAGTTTTACCCTAAACTTAGTTCTTCTAAGCTTACATTCTTTAGCCAAGAGTCACCAGCTTGTCTAAGGCCAGCTGCACACAGCGTGATTTTCATTTGGGGAGATTGTCAAATTTAGTGACTGCATTTCCTGATTTTGTTGTTTTAATAATGTCAAATTACATGACTAAGTATTACAGAGGATGGTGGATTATTTGACTTCCTCATTACTTTTCAGCATAGTTTCAAATTTTGGCAGCCAGTTGACATGCATGATCCAGGTGGCTGAATTAATATTTTCCAGATATTGTGAATTCAGTTGCATTTTTGGCCTCTTTTTTCCATTTGTGGTTGTTTCACAAACACAAGACATTGGACAAATAATCTGTTTTCAAAGTCCAAAATTCCTGCTTTCCTTCATTCCATTCGGCTGCCTTGTGTGTGTTGTACTTATGGCTAAGAGATTATTGGTTGTCAGTTTACAGAAGCCTGATCTTATGATTATTGTTGTGATGAGACAAAGATAGCAGTGTTTGAGTTTCTAGGGGTGTCATACTACACAACAGGCAGTTTTGGGGTAAATGGCCAAGACTTTAAGATTATGTAAATTAAAGGTATGACTGAAAATCACAGGAAAAGTCTTGTAATTTTAAAATGCCCATTGTTGGTGTATGAGAGGCTGATCAAAAAAACAAGGCAGATGTCTCATTGAAATTTAGCTAGACCATATCATCCTAGCTCTTTCTCAACATATAAAATAAAAGAGTAAAACAGAATATTATCCATTGTTGTAGTAGAAATGTGTAATTGCACCTATGAAAACGAGTAGTGAACCAGCTTGAATTTTCAGTGGTGGTAGTTTTATTTAAAATTCTGCATTTTTAAATTAAATGAAACTGCAGTAGGATTTTCTTGCTTAAAGGCATGAGTTATTTTGCACCTTCATTTTGTTAATAGACATTGCTGTTATTCCACAATCCCAGTCCCAATCCTAGTTGCAGTTCAGGTGTCAGAAACCTGATGTTTTCCTGTCTCTTGGGGCACTTGTCCTTTTCCCCCCTCACAACTTCAACTACTTTCCTTTGTTGATTACTCCTAAACCTTTTATAATTACTAAAAACAAAATACATAACCTGTAGAAGTAAATAAGTGAATTGCACAACTCCAAATTAAACAAAAGAAGGCAATTAACCTGTAATATTGAATCTAAGCTAAATCTACACATCTATTAATATATTTTTGTGTTGTTTTAAATATTGTTATTGTTATTTTATTACATGTATTATTAGCTGTTGCTTTCGGTACTAATGGTAATGAACAGCAGTTTCCTATTTCCTATTTGCCCCATATGTAAAATTGGTCATTTTCTACATATGTAGCATGAGGTCAAAAATAAGCTTCCAATTGTGTACCTTATCTATCTTCCTTGAATGTGAATTGTTTCAGTGTCTAGTGGTTGTCAAAGTTGACAAATTAGGCAAGGAAAGTCTTTTAAGTCATTCTCTAAAGATTAAAAGTAATAGCTATTCATAGCAGTGGCTTGTTTGCAATGTTGAAGAAATCAGCTTCCCTCTATACCAAATTCATTATAAAGTTGGAGTCTTAGCAATGTCATTACACACACACAGCTCAGCACAATCTTGTAAAGGATTAACAAATGAAACAGTCCTTCTAAACACACTGCATGTACCTGACAATTTATAAACATTATGAGAACAGCTGAAATTTCAATTTTAGCCAACATGAATAATGCTTTTTTCTTTTAACCATAATTCACATTTGGACAAGCCATCAACCTTTTTTTCTTGGTCCCATTAGAAGCTGAAGCATATGCAAATTCTCTTTTTGAGAGTCAAATAATTGTATTTTGTTACGGTTTGCTCCAGCTTGAAAAACTTATTTCTGCTTGAGATAAATTACTGGTGTCTTATTGTGGCCATTTTAAAAGCTTTAACCTCATGCAATATTAATATAGGAGTGCTTTGTATTTGTAATATATATAATAGTTATGAACCAGTGTAAATTTGTTTGTTATTTTTAAGTTCATCACATCAACATTTTGTAGTGTCAGCATTTTGTGACTAGGAGGTGCTGCATAGTTGCTAGGGTCTGTTTCAAAGAAGTCACTGTTGGTCACAGATACTAAGCTTTATAACTCTGCAGTGTGCAGCACAAATCCACCTGTCAAACAGCTGCCATTTGGGACAATTTTTACTTCACCAGAATTCTTGTTTTGGTTTCTGTAACAGTCTTATGTCTAGATTTTGGTCACAGCTTGCCTTCAGGTTATAGTATAGCTTTGAGTATTGATTTTTGTGTCAGGTTGACTTTTGATAAAGCATTAATTAGAGTTTTACCCTTCAGTTTTTCGTAACACCCTCTGAGCTTTAGACATTGACTCTTATTTAATTTTGTCAAATACACAAGCATCTTCTGGTCTTTAACTCCAGCCTCATGGTTACTCTCAGTACCTTTTTTTCCAGTATGCAATTCTGTGAGGTCAGTTGAAACAAACAAAAAAAAAAAAGGTAGATGCACTCTGTCTATGCTACAGTCCAGTAGAACATCTTTAGATTCTTGTGACTGGCATAACATTAATAACCTGGGTTTAGTGAAACAGACTATATTCATCAGGTTTTGGTGAATTATCCTAGTAATTTAAGTAAAAGCAGAAAACCTCTGCTTCCACTTGTGCAGTGCCCAGTCCTTGGCCATTTCCAGTGCATAATGTAAATTCACATCTACTAATCCTCTAATTTTTTTCAAGTCTTGCATCCCAGTTTATTATTTACCACACACAAAGTCATTTCCACCCTAATTTTATTCTACACTTGGTGCCAGTCTGCCCAGTCGTATACAAGTTTGCCAGGCTTATGTCACCTGGGCACAAATTCACATTGTTAAGATCCACAGACCCCATCTTAAAACATAACTCACCCCGCAACCTGTCTTGTACTGCACTCATAGTCCAACCTAAATCTTATTCTTCCTTTACGATCAGGATACCTATGTTTCCTTGACCATAAATTTTGCCCTCCTTTCTTTCAGGCCTGAAAATTTATCAGTTACTTTCTGGTTAAACTGATTCATATCACAAAGCCTGCAAAAAAAAAAAAAAAACGCTGCATACTGTTGTCTAGAGCAGTGTTTCCTTATGTTTTTTTCTGTAGTGGCACACTTTTTGTAACCAAAATCATCCCAAGGCACACCACTATTCTACTAACCACAAACACGTTATATATCTCGTCCATTATTCTGGACGTGATGTGTCGGATTTTTGGTGACCTGTTTGTTGTGCCTTCCAATGCCAATCCCATTGACTTTGTCTAGCTGTTCAGCAATACTACGCCTGCCAAAAAATTTTGCCTCATGCTATTGTTTAGATGATCGCGGCTACTTTCAACCTGCTTGCATTTTTCTGAAAGATGTTTTAGATCTCGTAGCCCTGTCATTGTCCATAACGCTTCAGTACCAACACTTCAAAACAGCAAACAGGGAAAGCAAAAAAAGCCATTACTTACACCACAAACAGTTAGCCAGCTCAGTTTGTCACAAGAAGGGCTTGAAAAAGTAATTGTGTAACCTTGTCCTTGATCACTTGCCCGCTACTGAATTCTTAAGTCAGGTCTTTTTTTTTTTTTCTCCTTTTTTCAAGGTAATGACTTATGAAGAGGTGTTTTCATTAAAGAAATAACTGAATTTTCTTTGATTTCTGAAATTTTGCTTGAAGTTGCCACCTCCTAAGTCGAGCACGCTCATCTGTAGGTATGTAACTTTGAAGGCAGGTGTGAACTGTGAACCATTGATGTCAACTTGATGTAGTGCATTAACAATTGTCCAATCACATTAGTTTATTTTTTTAAAAAAATGAATTTGCTGTCAGTAAATATGGTATTGTCTTGGGGCTTAAAGAGCTGCTTCCCTGGAAAAATTTGAAAGTAACCAATTAAAGGGCAGCCTCACGTCACCTGCTTGTGAAAACATCAAGTACTCAAAGACTCATTTGGCTGGCGTCCTTCACTCTGGAAATTAAGGTAATCACATAGAATTTTTTCCTTCTTCCACAAAGAAATTAAACAAGTACAAGTCGGAACCAATTGTTAATGGATGTTCACATGCGCTGACAACAGGCACGTTGTGCAAATAAACAAATTTATTTCATGATTATTTTGCATTACCTAATTAATTTAAGTAGAGTTTTTAAATTATATGGGGGTCAACAACCAGCATTACAAATTGCCACTGGACTGAAGAGTAGTGATTATAATACTTAATTTAAAAAAGGCTTTATAGGAATAAAAAATTTTGTTTTACACCAATACCAACTAAATGAAACACAAACAAATAGGCATTTTAGTAATTTCTCACCACAAAATGAATTTTGAAGTGCATAATCGAGGCATTTTATGATGGACAACCATGAAATCAATTTTCTTTTTTGCCCCAATGTGTTAGCTACCAAGTTTAGATTGCATCTACCATAGAATTGCAAAGTTATACTGTATAACACAGGTTCTTCTAGTGTTGGGGGCAATGCCTTTCCTAGCAGTCCTGGGCGCAGGGCACAAAAAAGCCTAAACCATTTGCACAGTGACCAATCAATCTAATCAGCGCATTGTTGGCATGCAAGTCAAAAACTTGCATACTCTGAAACAGTGGAGTGGAGTAATGACATTAGATCGAAGGGTGGGTTCCCCCACATGACAATGCGAGCGGCAGCATGGCGTAAGTCAGCAACATTCAGACAAACAGCCTTCCTCCTTGAAAGTCCACACATCCAGTGACATTCAGTGAAAAGGGTTTAGGGCATGTATTCAAACGGGTATATCATAAAAGTTGAAATTGTAAGAGCACTGCGTAGAAAACTAGCATAGGGAGTATATGCAGAAGACAGTATTCGGATATGGTAACTGACCCATGATGCTTGAATGGTAAAACTACATGTTGCGCAGCTTGTCTGTAACGATGCACATGTAAAATACTGATGTATCTAGTGTGTCCTCTGTTGAATGTTGCCTTCTGCCTCCTGATTCTGACTCCCCGATGTGAAGCTGCAGGCTTCTTTTAAGCCAGACTTGGGAATGCTTTCTGTGCCGTGTCTTCCAGAAAGCACTCGCAGGCCATAAAGAATGCATCTCCCGACAGGTTTGCACTTCCAGACTCTATCTCCCAAGCACCCCTGCAGGTGTCCTGACTGGGTTGCCATATGAGGAGCGCTGCCAGCTGATGTATAGGGGATGGAACAGCTCCCAACTCTCGGCTTCTGTTGGTCCATCTGTTATATCATACCGGCCGGGCAGGTTACTTATGGAACTTCTGTAATGTAACTCAAGATCATCCTCCCCACACCAAAATTAAGTCACAAAACTTATCAAAATGGTGTACTCCTTTATACACAAAGGGCAGATAACAAAAACTGGACAACAACGAGTATAAACCAGTCAACCAAGCAAAAATCAAAACACATCATGGCCAATTCGGTCCACCTGTCCATCTTGCGTAACTGCTTGTTTCCTTGATAACTTGTTCTAATGCATCATCTTGCAAGTCTTGCCTTTTTACCTCCTTCTAGTGAGTTTTAAACCAACACTACTCCTAAGTCTAGACTTGGCTTTTTGTTTTGAAGTGCTTTTTAAAAAAAAAAAAAAAACTTCTTGTGATCGCTTTCATGTTAGGAGTTGCCCACTTAAATTACAGGGACCGTATGTGAGGGCACTTAGTTTGGTCCTGGAGGGCCGTACTGGTTCTAGGTTTTTATTTCAGTATAATTTTATAATGCAGAGCTAGTCCTTGATGGTAACAGATCTTCATCCAGCTGCATTAGGTCATTGCAGATTTTTCTTTTCCCAGATTTTATAACAATAGACACTTTATGATAACACACACAAGTAAAATTGGATCAGACCAGATGGTGAATTGGTTCCTTTGTTACTTGCATCTCATTGTTAATTGGTACCTAAATAAGAAATCAAGAAGTAAGTGTAAATGGTAAATGCAGCCTTTAAAAGCTAAAAGAATCAATGAAGGATCTGGGATTTTAAGAAGCACATTAACTAAAATGATGAAAATGTTGCTGTTACAGTATTTTTTTCAGCAACAATATTTGGCTTCTAAATAAAGAAACTGGGTTGGAACAAAGTCCTGCAGCCATTGTGCCCTTCCAGGACTGGATTCAGATACCTTCTATACCTGCTCCTGGTATCTCAGCATTTTTGATTATGTCTATAAGGTATTTTCTGTACAAGCTCTCGAGAAAAACAAAGCAGAAGCATTCTCCCAACTTTGGACCATGTGTTAGCACCTAACAGTATTGATGGACTATTGATACCCTTCTGTGAGTACATCTTGCCATTATTTCCAAAAGTCCAACATGGTGCTGACATGGGTCCATGTGCTATCCTCTGTTGGCTAGCAGCTATAAAACCATGCCAACCTCTTTTGTCTTTTTTCAGTAAATTTGTTTCCACCAACTGCAACATACAGTTCTGATTAGTCACTTTGAATGTTTTACATACCATCTTCCTGTTGATATTCCACTTTATTTCTTAGCATGGCAATATGCAGTATCCCTTCCAGTGCCTACTTTTCTACAGTCTTATGTCACCCTATCTACCTACTTTGAAGTACCTTACAGGGTTAACCATAAAACACCATAAATAAACATTTACCTACATAAACATGTTAAGTCTGTTATTTAATGTTTTCTGACCACTGCATTACAATTTGCTTGGCAGTATTTCTGCCAAGAACAGGTGGCCGCTCAAGAGATTAATGTACCCGACTTTTATAATCTTGACTTCCGCCTTTTCACCATGGATTCAGTCTACTTTTGTTGTCTGAAACATAAAGCCACTAAATATATTTTCCAACTCCTAGCACCTATATAACCTGAAGCTAAATGTCATTGTCTGGTGTAGTCTCAGTAACTATTGAATTCTAAGATACCCATATGTTCTAATCTCTCATTCCATGTACAGGAAATGTAATTTGACAAATTTGTATTGGTACAAAGTACAGCAATAGTATACCAGTAAAAAACAAGAATAGAAGAGGATCAATAGCAGTTCCAAATGATTGCCCATCATTTATGTTTTAGCAGATAATTGATGGGCATTTTTGCAGTGTGAAGAGCCCAATCAGTAGTTTTATAAACAGTGTGCATAACTAAAGTAGTGAGTTTTCAGCCTGGATTAAATGGTGAAAGTAAAGGGGTATCCATTACCCATGCAAGTAGATCATGCCAAGTTTGTTGTTACTGTAGCTAGATGTTTGACCTCCTGCAGTAATTTTGCTTATCCTTTTGAATTTTTGGAAGACATCTTGCTATTGTCATGTATGGCCAAACTATTTAAAGATGTTCAAGCTTGAAAGAATCAGCTGTAAACGTAAATGGCAGCTGAAGTAGACACTTAACAACAGGAGTTGTGTGGTTGTACTTTCTATTCATACTAATGATCCATGCTGAAGTATTTTGAATTAACTGCTGCAATTTGAATGATTTGAATAGGTTGTGAATAATTCTTTCTATCCAGTAACTTTTTTCTGGTTGAAATTAATGTATAAATTAGTTTGTTTGTATTCTACATAACTAGAGACCACCTTGGTTCACCAGTTAATAAATACGAAAAGTTAAGGTTTGGATAGGATAGTAATGTCATTGCTTTAAGATAGGTGCCACAGATGAGATATAAAGGTACATGCTGATTCAGCACAACGAATGTTCATGCACTGTGTACTTTGTTACTGTCTCTGTGGAATTTCAAACAAATAACAGTATTTATGATTTTTTTTAAGTAAAGAAGCATTTCTTACAGGGGAGCAATCACTGTCTTAACTGTTAATAGTAAAAAGTACTTTTTCATGATGAAAAAATTGCAGTGTTTCTTGGGATTTTGAGTTCTTCCACCAGATTAGTATTACACCAGTGAGGTCACAGGTCTGTTCTTTTCTATTGATTTATATGAAAATGGCTGCATCTTTTCATGCCATATTTTTTTTCAAAGCCCACACATGAAAGAATGCTTTAAATTAAAAAAGACAGACATTGCTGTTCCCCTTTAAGACTAGAATTACCAAAGCTTACGAAAAAACTTGTAATCCCAGCCCACCTTAAATCCTTTCGCACCTCTCCGTCAGCTGTGTTGTAAATGTGTCAGTCAGCACAAACAGCAAGCAGCTTGGTATCCCATCCCCCCACTCACCACTGCAGTTCAATTCGCAAAGAAGGTTCTTACTGCTCGGTATTTGTCTTGGAGTACAGTACCTGGAGCTGTACAGGGTAATAATAATATATCGTCATTTGGAATACATACATTTCATGTGTGTTCCGTGTCTACAACAATCTATGTAAACACGTCATTAAAACAAACATTTTTCATGTTTTAGTAATAATGTAGACATGAAGTGTATAATGTTTGAAGCCTGAAATCCAAATATCAAATAAACACTTTCACAAAAGGTACAAGTATAACAAAACAAGTGCACTCTTATTCAAAAATGTAACCGAAGAAAAAGAAAGCAAGTTATGGTAGGCTGTTGATATGACAGTTTGTGTGGTACAATGGTAAGAACTACTGACTCCCAATCAAGAGGACACAGGATCGATACCAGCTGCTTCACAGATTTACCATTTTGAGTAGTGAGCTGCTCTTATCATTAATATTATACAATAAAAACATACATTTGATTTGACTCTGTAACAGCTGGTGTAAATTTATAGTACTTGTCAAAGGTAGCTTTTTTTTTTTTTTTTTTTTTTCCTTTTCAGTTTTATTCTCTCACTCACATTCATGCTCCCACAACTCCCACTCCTAACAACCCAGCCCCCAATTTGATGCCGTTTTCAGATAAAGACAAGGTATAACAAACTTACTTTCTTTTCCCCTGATCTTTCCCAGTCTCCACATTTTGGTGCATGGTGGTGTTTCTTTTGTACTCCAGGAGATGCAGAGGACAGAATAGTACAGAAAGGTCAGTTCCGTGCTATATACAATCATCAAATTCAAATGTTAACAGTTCCCACACACCCAAGGACCATCATTCCTACATTTACAATGTGTACATGTTGCAATGTACTCACCTCTCTGTGCTATGGTTCCTGTTACACTGAAGGAGCACCTGAAACTGAAATTTCTTTCCTGGGGGAAGAAGAGGTCTTGGAACACAAGCTTGTCAACATTGCATCCTCTTTTCTTTTTCCATCGCCTTTTCTTGTAAGATGCGACAAGTTCTTTTGCAAGGTGAGCCATGAACACTTCTTTTCTCAGTAGGAAGGACAGTCCTTCGGTGTGTGGGAACTGTTAACTTTTGAATTTGATGATTGTATATAGCGTGGAACTGACCACTTTATACTTTTCTGTCCTCTGTATCTCCTGGGCCCAGTTGTTCAAAAGTAATCCAATGGGATTTGGAATAACAGATTGGATTGAATATTGAAAATGGGTTGTTCAAAGGGAAAAGAGGGATTCTGGAATCAGATCAGATCACCTAATCCAATCTCAGTTTTAATCAGGATCAAACAGTCTTTTGTGTTGTTCAAAAGTTTGTGTATGAATTGGGACACATTTGATCCCAAAAATCGGGATAATCCTGATCCCAACACAGAGGTGGATTCAGTGTGGATTTCTGGCACACAATAAAATAAAACTTGAAAATTGATCAAAAAAGCTATGTTTGCAGGTGATGTATACATCTATTTATATTTTGTACAATTGTTGAACTAGGGCAGTGACAGTGTAAATAAAGTAGGGAATAAGACATGAAACCTTTTGGTATAGTCAAAGGAAAAAATCCCTGTGAAATATCAGTACTCAAACAAAATCTCAAAGCTCAAAAAAGCTCTACTGTCCATTGTATTTTAATGAAAATGACAATTACTATTACTCAAGTCATCAGTCAGAAGTAATGTCTTACAATTGCATCCCTGATCACACGTCCAAACTGGCCCTCATTTGGAGTGAACATTGGAGGTTGCTCTGGTTGCACTTCATCAGGCTCAGGTCCATCACATATATCATCAAGAGGAACATTACGCCTGGTGGCAATGTTATGCAGGACAATACAGGCTAGTATTTTATTGCATGCCACCTTGGGTTCCACCCGCAAGTAGTTAAGGCATGCAGAACGCCTCTTCAGGACTCCAATTAAGCGCTCAATTGCGCATCTTGTTTTGCAATGTGCAGAGTTGAAGCCAGCCTGCTCAGGTGTGTTTGCAACTGGAAAAGGGGTCATCAGCCATGGTAGGAGTGGATAAGCACTGTCACCCAATATTATGCCATTTAGTTGGTTGGACTGGAGCTTTCTGTATAGTGTGCTCTCCCTCAGGATACGTGCATCATGGACAGACCCTGGCCACTTGACAACACAGTTTGTGATGATGAGGTCAGCGTTGGCCACAAGTTGAACATTGATGCTGTGCCTTCCTTTTCGATTCACATACTGCCACTTCCTTTCATGTGGCTCTTGAATGTGCACATGAGTACAATCAATAACGCCAATAGCATTAGGCATGTTCCCCAAAAGAAAGAAACTTTGCTTAGTTTGCGCCATCTGGTCATCCTTGGGAAGTGAAACAAATTCATTGACCAGACTGGCCAATTCAACTTAGACAGCTTTCACCACATTACTAATAGTTGATTTGTCCACTCCCATATTGTCACCAACAACCTGGTAGAAAGTCCCAGAGGCATAAAAGCACAGTGCACTGTTCCTCCACAGACAGAGCATGACTCCTTTTGGTTTTGTGCTGTAACTTTGGCCTGACAAGGTCTGCAATGTACTTGATATCATCCCTCTCAAAGCGAAAACAGGCTTTACAGTTCCTCTGTAGTGTATTGCGCAAGTGGTTTGGCACGCTCAGCATACATTCTTTCACGGTATTTTCTCCTTGCCAACCTGTGGTAGCGATGAACAACACCTGCCATGCCAATGCCTCTGTAAACCTATGACCGAGGTGTGTAAGAAAATGGTGATTTTATTTGGTCACACACCAATTAAGCAACAACGAGCTGACTGGTTTGTCATGTGTTGAATTACCCCAATCAAGCACAGGGCCTATAAAATCAGTGTTAGCTACACAAAAGAGATGGAACCATGGTCTCAAAAGGGCCTAATTTCACAGTGGCAGAAAACCATGCGCTGTTGGAGGGTGTTAGGTGCCATTATTCCTCCATAGTAAGACACTTCAGTTCATTAAAGGGGAGAGAAGTGACCAAGATATGCCAACAGAACATTTGGGAGGACATCACCAAGAATGTGAATGCTATAGGGGCTGGTCAGAAAAGGACCACAAAAGTCATATTAAGGTGGAAGAAAATTAAAGCAAAGGACCTTGCTGAGGCCAAAAACCCCACAACGGGTAACAAGCCATTCAAGAGGGGTGAGTATACTGACATTGTCCTTGACATTATTGGTGGTGACAAATCAGAAGCTCTGCATGGAATTGATGGTGTTGAAGTCGATGGTGAGCCCACAGTTACAGAGGAGGGTGAGCCTGGTACTCCTAATGAAGAGGAAATATTTGTCCTCAATCTCAGTCAAGTGGTTGAGGAAGAAGGTGGATCCTCACAGATCCAGCTGTTGTCACAGAACCTTTAAAAAGAAAGCGTAAGCATTCTCCAAACCTGGATGGTGACGCATATGAGGTGTTTCTTACAAGAGAAACTGAAAGAGCAGAAGTGCAGATTCTTCTGGCAAAGGAACAACTCCTCCTTACCCAACTACAACAAACTAAAGACAGAATGGAAATCCAACTCCTAAAAGCAGAAATTGAAAGAGCTGGTCTCTGTACCAATGAGGAACTGTAAATGTTCCTTATTTTGTTGACTATTGGACTTTTTTGTTTTACAATTATATAAAAATAACCACAGTGCATATGTGGGGAAATATTTTATTCTTTCAGTCATTCATTCATTTATTCTTGTGAGATCGAAATGGAATCTGGCTGTTTATAAATGAAATGGAAAAATATTTGTTTGTTGTGGTGTTTTCTGTTTCTTCCAAGTAAAACACATGCTGGCTATTTGGCTACTGATATTTTTGGTCCGCCTGTTGTTTTTTACATAGCCAGTAGGCCCCACTGTGGGTTCCATTTAAAGCACTAGTAAACCGGATTTGGTAATCCTGAATATTCCGTATCTGGAAACAGTGATCCAATCTAGTGTTGCTTTGAAAAACCAGCATGAAAGTAAAATGAATTACCAGATCCTAGATAGCAAAACAAGGGATTTCAAAATCCAGATAATTTTTATCCCGATTAAATAGTTTGAACAACTGGGCCCTGGAGTACAAAAGAAACACCACCATGCACCAAAATGTGGAGACTGGGCAAGATCAGGGAAACACAAACAACCACACAAAGGTATGCGAATGAATATAATGTTGCATTAATGCAGCAGTGTTTTCTGAAATGTACTACACAGGTCATAAAATGAAGTATTCCAAATGTCATACATACCTGTGTCTCTCTTTTTTGTCAGATCGGCTTTGACATCATGGACCAGAAGGTGCATACTAATTCAGCATGAGCAGGAATACTCAAGAATAAAACTGAATAAAAAAAAAAAAAATTCACATCCACATCATTTTCAGTCACGCACACCACTCATTCCCACATCCACAGTTTTCCTAGTCCCAGTGTTGTTCACGCACAAGATCTGACACTGTTTTCAAATAAAGAGGTGGTATAACAAAACAAGTTTGTTTGTTATACCATGTTTTTATCTGAAAATGGCATCAGGTTGGGGGGGTTTGGTGGAGGTTGTGGTTGCATGAATGTGAGAGAGAGAATAAAACTGAAAAAACCGCTAACTTTAACAAGTACTGCAATTTTACACTGGCTGTTACAGACACAAATCAAATGTATGTTTTTATTGCATAATATTTACAATAAGAGCAGCTCACTACTCAAAACTGTAAATTTTTGAAGCAGCTGGTATTGATCCCGTGACCTCTTGATTGGGAGTCAGCAGTTCTTACCATTGCACCACGCAAACAGTCACATCCACAGCCTACCGTCGGTTATATTCTTGAATAAAAGTGCACTTGTTTTGTTATACTTGTACCTTTTGTGCAAGTATATTTGATATTTAAACTTCAGGCTTTACACATTATACACTTAATGTCTACAATTTGTCAATCTATACTAATAAACGGCAAAGCCCTCACTCACTCACTCACTCACTCACTCACTCACTCACTGACTCATCACTAATTCTCCAACTTCCCGTGTAGGTAGAAGGCTG
>JANRMT010062848.1:17953209-17965526 GCA_026402145.1 Polypterus bichir lapradei | reverse complement strand
ATTATATTATATTTATTATATATATACTGTATATATATTATATTTATTATATATTTATAATATATAACACTGTGTATATGTACTACAGATACACGCATTAATATGAAGTACTTTTTATAGACATAATATGTGAATGAAGCCCTATGTATTTAAATGTAAAAAACTATCTTTTAATTAACTACTTCCTTAAATTATATTTTTATTTTTGGGATACATTACACAGCAGAGAAACTCAGCAGATCAGTGGGATTCTGGCTTGGTTGCCTGGAAATTGAAATAACTCTGTCTTTTTCTGTCTTGTTTTTCTACATTTACAGACTTGCACTGTAAGCAAAGTCTCCTGTGGCATGACGACCTCAAACAAAGGAAGCATGGCCTTAAAGGTACAGGTTGTCCTTCTGGCTGTTCTCTGCTTTATTTAACATTATAAACTACTACTTTTTCATTTTCTTCCAGCATTTACCAGTCTGCGGATGTGTTTTACAGCTTCATGTAGTAACCTTGCCACTACAAGGAACCCATGGACTTCTAGAAATTTGAGATATTCTAAAGATTAAACAAAACAGAAATTTCAGTGTTATTTATTTATGTTTAAACAAGTTTCTAGCAAGGCTTGTATACACATTGGTGGGAACAGCAGACCCATGTAGACAAAGAGGCAGATGTGTGCAGAATAATTGCTGTAATAAAGAACTATTATCATACATATTTTAGAAGAGGGAAATGAAGCTGGTTTTGGGATTTCTGAGAAAAGATGTCAATAGTTTCTCTGAGATCTGTGATGTGATGGCAGACTGTGTCCAGGGTTTCTTTCAGAGACCTGGCATGAATATGACTATGAGTGAAACAGTAGCTTTTACTTTTCACAGCATTAATACTGTAAAATGAAATGGTTAGTATTTTTGATCACCAGAAATGGCTTTTTATTGGTTGTAATGTTAGTGCTTCGTCATAGAACTAAATGGAAATATAATTGGGTCAGTGCTTTCCCAGTATGGCAAGGCCACACAATGTATAACCATTAATATTGATTTTTACATATTTAAAAAGAATTGTATACATTAGGCCACGAAAGGCACCCTGTAATTATAGATAACAGTTTTTTATATCATTATGCAAAAGAGAGTAAATGTGCCTAATAAAAAGAATTTAAGTGTAGTTTTTTAAATAAGTGGTGGTCATTGTGGTTTTTACGTCGCAAGACAGACTTGAAGACTGACTTAAAAGCACGACAGATCAAGTGAACCTAAAGATTTATTATAACATACAAGCCGACGCCCGCCTTAGCATACGGCGGTGTAAGAATAGGAACGGAAAATGATGAGAAAGGAATTCAGAAATCAAGAAGAAAGAAATACTTCTTGAAAGACGCAGCTATGAATAGGTGTTTTGCTGGAGACGACAGATAATGAGTCGAAAGATCTAATCTCAGAAAGAGCTTGAATTTCAGCTTCACCTCCATAAACTCCAGATGTTGACATGTATTGATAGTACTCCTGACTGTTTGTGATAACTCGACTTGTGTTGGAAAGAAAAACAGGAAGAACGTCTCCAAATCTGCCCCATTGTGATGCAACAAAATCTACTGCCCTGTGTCGTAGTGAGAGTGCATTGCCTTCATCAACTGTTTGTGTCAAGAAATAACCCACTGATAGGAACAGGCAGTTGCCGGATCCTGGAATACAGATGACATTGTACAAAAACCCGATGACAGAGAAGATACTGTCTTTCATTTTATAACAAAGGCTTAGGAAACAACCATCGCAGAATAACAAAAATAGCAAGGAGCGAAACCAATAGCAAGGGGTGAAACCAGTGCCAATGGTCGAGAGACTACCTTCCTGTAGCAGGCTACGGAAAAGACTCCCAGGCGCAGACATGGCCGAAGTGAAAGGTCACGCGATCAGGCTGCATATAGGGCGGTGATGTGACACCAATGGGGTCATGAGAGAGGAGCAGAGAACGCGGTAGTCCGAAGGAGGAATAAGACTCGAGAAAGCAGCGTGTGTGTGCATAGACATATATAGATAGACGCCGCATTCAATGTGTTGCCCAGTTGACACGATACGTCTGCGCTTCCGCCCGATTACGAGTGGGAAAAGTGCCATTTAAACTAATATAGGTAGACGTGGAAACCGGGTTTTCTGATGAAAAACCAATAACGTTTAAAACAGTATCATTTACATACAACAGATTTTGGCGAATTGTTTACATGCAATTATTTATCTACATTTATACACTAATAATGGAATTATTAAATAATAATTATTATTATTAAATAATTCCTCCCATATAAGTAACATTTCTCGGACTGCCTTCTTCCATCTCTGAAACATTTCTAGGCTTCATCCTCTTCTTACGCAACACAGTACTTAAGTATTGGTTAATTCCCGAGTCACCTCACATATAGATTACTGTAATGCTATTCTATCTGGCATCCCACAAAACGTATCCATCGCTTACAACTTATTAAAAATTCTGCTGCCAGGATAATAACTTGCTCTTCTAAATCCACTGAACATATTACACCTACTCTCTCTCAACTTCACTGGCTGCCTGTTAACTACAGAATACAATACAAAATACTGCTGTGAACATTTAAAGCTCTCCATAACCTCACTGATCTCCTACAGACTTGCACTACTCTCACTCACTCAGATCCTCTTCTGCAGCTCTACTTTCTTTACCACACATCAGACTCAGTGCTATGGGAGCTTGAACATTCTGTCATAGTGCTCCTCAACTCGGGAATTCTCTTCCCTCTCATATACGTCAGCTCGATTCAATAACACATTTTAAAACTGCCCTCAAAACTTATCTTTTCAAACTGGCATAACAATTGTGAATTTGCACTGTTACTGCCAGCTATCTTTGTTTGTTTGCTAATTATTGCTTTTTGATTTATCATTCTCTTGTTTTAATTTTACTAATTTTGTTTAATTTTATTGTAAGGTGACCTTGAGTGCTAAGATTATAAAATGGGATTTTGCAATGGCCAAATATAACCAAAACAATTGTTCAGCCTTACCTATGAAACGTAATCCCCCGGGATCTGTTTTAGAGTGTACAGTGGTTTGTACAATCCCAAGCAGCACATTATTCATTACTTCACTCCACAGCAGTGCCACTCACAATATGGCGGCGATGTTGACGTACGATGCTGATGGTCATGTGGCGTATAGTAATTCTATGTCTGTATGGGGCTGTATGGGACACCGCAGTCAGCGTGGGGAAGGGTTTGGAAGAGGACGATTAGGAATCGAGAAATGTCGTGTGGGCGGGACCGGGTTTGAAGAGGAAGCAGGATGAACCAGAAGAGAAATATATATAAGAGATATGTATTGTTTATTTTCATAGTCATTACTTGCAGTCTTTTTGCACAGCTGTGGATTTATATTGCTATTCTATCAACTGTATAATCACCATTTTTGGGATGATTTTTTGATTTGTTTCAATCCATATCTGTTATCTCAATAATCCTAAGAATCTTAATCCATTGCTGGGCTTGTCAAAGAAACGGAACACGAAGTTTGAGAATAAATAAAGCACTCTCTTTATGTGATTTTTTTATTGCAAGAAAAATGTACATATTATAAGCAGCAGATTTAAGTGTATAATTAGGAAAGCTCATCCTCACTCCCAAGTACAGTGATCAATAGAGTGAACCAAAAGGATGAACAAAAAGGAGTTGCCCATGACCATATGTACTGCTCCACCATAGTCCTCAAAACCAAAATAAGGAACAACTAGTAAACCATCAAACAAATTATCTGCCTAACCACAACCTTGCATGGCAAGGCTGAAGCACCAAACAGCCAATAAAAATATTTGGTACCTTATCTCATTGCTAATAATAAAAACTCTTTTCCAAAAGCAGCGTCTTCAGAAATATTTACTGTTTCCTTTTGCTTCACTGATATGTGAAGATAATAACTAAAGGTGCTTAAATTTTAAACTGAACTTTTTAACTGCAACTACTGTATAACAAGAAAAAAATATTTCTACTGATAAAGTGTAAATAAGTCAAAATTTGCAGAAATGAAGTAAAAGGAATATTTGTCCTGTAGGTTTTCTTTTTCATCTGATTTTATGTAGTTTTTACTCATAGTTCAAGTGTCTAAAACACATGCGTATGAGTACAAAACACATGGAATATTAAATGTATACAGAAGTGTCGTCTACCCCCACACCCAGGATTAAAACACATAGACAAAAGATACTGGAGTGATATCTAAAGTTTAGTTGTTGCCCAAAAACGTTATGCCCAGTTGAGGTTATAGAGGAGTGTTGATAACCATCAGTTTTTATGGAAACAATTATAAACAGTGAGAGACAGTTTGTGGCATTTTAATATGAAACATTATACTCTACCAAAAGCCATAATTTAATCACATAATTAGTAATTGGGCTAAGGTATAATTTAGTTTTAGAGTCAAATATTAGAAGAAAGAATATTGTTTAAATTATTTTGGGCAACCTAGTAACAATCCAAATGTAATAAAAATGAAGCAACCAGGGAATGAAATTAAGATAATTGAATCGAATGGGATAAATATCTAATGGTATACCTGCTGATCAGAACATGCCACATCAGCTTTATACCTATAGCAAAAGGAGGCACAGATAAATCCATCTCAGATAAATTTAGAAAGTAGTGACTTCACGTCTAACAAAGATCAGTAGAGAAAGGGGAAATCTAGAACTTAATAGGATTAAAACCTGAAGTGGTATTTTCAGTGTGTCAAAATGAAATTGGATGAAAACGATTCCAACCTTATTAAAGGCTGGGACATATTTAATGTTTAGTGAAGAACAGATATACACACCTAGATTCTTAAGGTACTAAGAATTTCAGATTTGATATCAGCCTTATTGACAGGGATATCTCCATATTGTTCAGAAGAAAAGGCTAAGGATGAATGGAAGATGTGATGATGCATTTTAAAAAAAGAACTTTATCAGCATAGAGTAATATTGAGTTTAGTGGGTTTAACTGTAATGGAAGGGAGATGTACATAATTATAGACAACTTTCACTAAAGGTTCTAGAGAGAGTAATGGTTATTAAAAGAGTACATCCTTGTTAATGAACGTCTTACTTGGGAAGGACTTAATTTGCATTGAAGTTTGTTAAAACAGTTAGTTGCACAACAGGTAAAATGAGTTTGCAAAATGATTAAACTAATACTGAAGGACTTTGCAAAGAGATATTAAAGCATTCACATGCTTTTTTAGCTTCCATCAACCTAAACTGTTTTTGGAAGTAAAAGTAAAGCAGCATCAATAATATGCAAACAGCTTCCAAGGAAGTCCAGTACCATTGGAATGCAGATGAAGCCTGTTTGATCAAGGTGAATTAATGTACACATGGCAGATTGTTGGTTAAGATCCCTTCCCAGAGATAACAGGTTCTTATTTTGTTTAAAGAAAGTGAAATCACAGCCTGTTAGTATGCCAATTATATCCACACTAGCTGTAGAAGATTAGAGTACTTGGAATAAAGAAGAGAATCACATGTCACAAAATGTCAAAAGATAGCCTCTGAAAGTATCATTCATCAATGTTTTTTTTTTATATTGGTGATGACATCTTCACTTACCATGGGTACAAGGAGAGAAAGCAGAGATACATTCTTCTTTTTTGGTTTTTAGAGCAGAATAAATTTTTTTGGCTTGGAAAGGAAGCCATCAAAATAATGTAATGATATAATGGGAGCACCAGTGTACAAATTAGAATTTAAATTGAAGAAGGAGCTATTTTTGATCATAAGAAGTTTTTCTTTTTCAGGTTTTTAGGGAAATGTTGGAAGTAATGGTTTTCTGTCTGTAAAAGTGGCATCGTTTTGGAGGTTTATTTATTTATTTATTTATTTTTGATACTTGCCCAGAATGTTGACTCTTCCAGTAGTAGGTCCAAACCAGTACTGGCAAAAATATCTGCACATTTTTGTTGCTGGGGGTGCATTCTATATTGATTATATTTCCATGTGAGCTGGGAAACTAAGAAAAGATTACAAAATCACCACCCAAGCCTATTGAATGTTGAGATCACAATGCCCTATTTACTAAGGCTAACTTGGATGTTAAATTTTTAACAAGTCAGTAAAGGTGTATGTTGGTATGAAAAGTTAGTAAGTTCCATTTTTTTTGTGTTCTCAAAAGTACCAGAAGTTGGAAAATGAATTTAGAATAAGAACTTTGCAGCACGTTGTAAGCAGCAGTTGCTATTGAATTTGAACAAATAATGTAATTAAATGTGATGGGAGCAAAATACTTTAATTTTTGTCTTTGACATAGTGCTATAATGCCATGTTCACAGTACATGTGTGTTTTAAGCCAACGTCTCCAAGGTTTTGGTTTCAACCATATTTATTCTCAAAAGAACTTCAAAATCAGTGTGTTTAACTGGTACCTCAATTTTTATATGTAGTAGTTCTCTTATTAAAAATTCTATCCTATATAGTGTTGTATTTATTTATTTTAGGTAATGAAATTTAAATTTAGAAATGAAAAGTGAACTGTAGAATGTTTATAAAAATGTGAAACTCTCAAAAGTAAAGCATGAATGAAAGCTCACAAGTAACCATACATAGGTCAACAAAAAATATAAATAGTAACAAGACTACTGTTAGTAGTACTAGGGTGTTGTACCATGTTAGACTTTATGGATGTAATGAGAAGTCCAGCGAAATGACACATTTTATTGGCTAACTTAAAGGATTACAATATGCAAGTTTTTTTTACTTAGCCAATGAAAGTTATTTCACTTCATTTCTCAAGACTACTGTTATAAATGTATACTGTACTGCAACCAACTTGTCTATAATTATATTGTATGTATTTTCATAATGATCAATTGCTAATCTAATATTGTTTCATATTGTAGTTAGTTATACCATTGTTACACTTAATAAATACAAAGTATTAATAAATTTAAAAGCACCATGATAATAATAATAGTTTTTCAACAAATTAGTAGGCAGTTAAGAGTAGATCTGTAGTACCACTTGGTCACCTACATTTTACAATTGACCTTGTAATACTCTCCTTCATCTTCTCCAGATTTTAAAGATTAAATTGAATTTTCATTTTGAAAAGGAACAATGTCATGCACATGGTAGTAGCATGCTAATAGAAGACAATTACTTTTTGTTTCCTTTTTATCTACTTTAGTTTACACTGTACTCTTGCCTTGTTTTGTTTAGTGACACAATGTTGAAAAATACATGTTTTACATATTCTCAGAAATTAATGGGAAGCATGGTTAAATTTTTAGGGTCAATTTTTACACAGACTTACTTAAATCTGGGGCATTTAGCAAAATATTCAACCTCAATTCCAAAAAAGACAGGACAGTATGGAAATTCAAATAAAACAAAAGCAGTGATTTGTAAATTTACGTTGAGTTCAAACAAAAACAGCATAAAGACAAATCAAATGCATTGTGTTTTTGAAGATATAAATTTATTCTGAAATTGATGCCTGTAACACATTACAAAAAAGTTGCATATGTGTAGGTTAGGACTAGTAATAATTTGACAAGTTGAATTAAAGAGGCAATGTTAAACAGGTGAGGCAATTGTGTTACACTTTATAAGTAACCTCAAAAAAGGGCCTAGTCATTCAAAAGCAAGGATGGGTTAAGATGAATTAATTTGCCAACAGACATGTCAGCAAATAATTCAGTACTTTGAGAACAACTTTCCCCAAAGACAAATTGTTAGGATTTTGTGTATTTCACCCTCTACAGTCTACAGTATAATTAAAAGATTCATCAAATTCAGTCAAATCTCAGTGCATATGTGGCAAGCCAATAAACACTTTTGAATGTATGTGATCTCCAATGCTTCAAACATCACTATCTTAAAAACCATTTTGCATCTGTAATGAATGACATGAAATGGACTCGTGAACACTTCGGTAAATCAAGTTATGTCTCTACTATGCAAAGCAGAGGTGATCTATCAGTGTTGCATAGACTATTGCAACTGCTACAATGCAGTGTTTCCATATCTATAACAGATGTATACACACTCCAAAGTACTGAGCGTCCTCAAATAATAGTGGCAACTGTGACCTCTTTTGTGGAGAATCCTATTGTCTGTACCTCCTGCCTGTTTTCCAGTTACAAGCAAAGCAGAATTGCAGCTGGTCTGCTTGTACCATAAAGCAGAGTTTTCCACCACACTCCTGTACTCATTCTTCTGTCTTCTGGCTCCCCTGATAGACCCCACTATTGCTGCGTAATCAGATATTTTGTAGATGATACAGTTCATTGTCAAAGTCGGACCCGTGCTTTATATAACAATGGCTGAGGCACAACCCTATAATGGTAAATACAATAAATGTGAGGGATGACGTTGATAAATTAGTCCACATTGATGAGTTAACTTTTTTAGAATAAAATAACTTGATGTAAATTTTTCAGCTGAGACAGATTTACTATATTTGGATTTTACTCTTTTTGTTGTAATCACTTGACAGACTCTATAACCTTTCTGATACTCATACATTAAAATATGCCCTGTGATGGTCTGCCATTCATCTAAAGTAGGTTCCTTCTTTGAAAAATGATTACAGTTTTTTCCCTGTTCTCTCTTTTTAGTTTTTCTTGTATATTCATAATAAATTCATTTTAAGTGAGACTTTTAACATTCTGATTGCGGTAAACTATAAAAATGTCACTCAGACAAGTCAGACATGTTTAGAATAAGCATTACACTCAGTATTAATCAGTACATTTTGTAAATAAATGTTTTCTTTCAAATGGGCACTTGCATTTCAAAAAGTTAGAGTGTTTACTGCAACAATTAAATCAGTGCATTTTTGCCCACTTCTGAGAGACCGGACTTAAAATTTTCTGGCAAAATGCTAGATTTCTTGAGTATGGCCTTTTTAGATTCTTAGAAAATATTTATTGCAATTTAAGCCATTTCACTTGCCTCTGCAATGACCATATAAGAAAGCTACATTGCATTTTTTTTGTTTTGGGTACATTGTAAACATTTGTGTAATAGTGTTCTTGTAATTATTAGTGATATACATGCAGAGCAGTTTATTAATCAATCATCAGCCAGCTGCTTTCTGTGAACCACAGCAAGCATATTGTTAACCATGATTCACAATCTCCACTTGAGGTGGAATGTAGATTGGTTAAGGCTGGGGAAGACCCAAGTGCAATAGAACAAAAAGTTAAAAATAAATGCTCTTTTTTTCTTTTTCTTCAAAAATTAGTACAGTATGCCAGTGGTTTGCAACCTGGGGTACAAGCCATAACATTCAGGGGTACATGAAAAAAAATTTGAATTGTGGCAAAAAAGGTATATAGGCAAAAGTTGTGAAATTAATTCAATGCTATGGTGATGACTGGGGCCAGTTTTCTTTATTTGACTTTTTTTTTTTTTTTTTAATAGTAGGGGACTCTGCCCCCTGCTCACTTCACTCACCCATCCCCGAGTTTGGTTTGCCGGATATACAATTTAAAGAGATTGTTATTTTCATGGGAATTGTTACATATGCATCATTTTCACTTTTACTTCAAAACTTTTGTAAAAACAATACTTGTCCTTTATTTCCGGCCCCGGGCGTGGTTAAATCTTTCTCGCAGGATGCATAATGCTGCTCGTGTTGTGAAGGTGGGGGGGAAGCTGAACACACGCTAAGGAGATGCCGTCGGATCAGCTGCTGTCTTTCTGCTGCTGTTGCTGGAAAGCTGCGTGTTTTGTTTGTCGTGCTGCACGTTGATCATTTAAAAGCCTGTACAGTAGCTGTCCTTTTGTCCTTTCGTGTCTCTGCTGCTCACGTTGTGAAGGGGGGCCTGAACGCACGTTAAGGAGTTGCAGTTGGATCATCTGCTGGCTTGTTGTTGCTGGCGAGCTGCGTTTTCTGCTTTTCGCGCTGCGCATCGATCATTTCAAAGCCTGTACAGCAGCTGTCCTTTAGCCACTTCGCGTTTCTGCCGCTTGTTTTGGCCATTGGGTTTGGAGGTGCTGACCGCATGCTAAGGACAGGCGATTGGTTCATCTGCTGGTGAGCTGCGTGTTCTGCTTGTCACTGTAATTGTTTTAGGAGCTGGGAGCACATGATGTCTGTCTGCCAAAAGAATTCCAACAACTGCTTGGTTAGATGCCCGTGAAATGTTTTATATGTTGTCTCACTGCCTTGTCTCACAGGACATTAAATTGTCTTCCAAGAAGATCACGTCTCGTCTCCCTAGTCTTCCTCCCAAGATATTTTTTTATAATAGAGAGATAAATATTGTGGTAATCTGAATGCAGGTCCAGATTTGAGACTACAGTAATCCCTCCTCGATCGCGGGGGTTGCGTTCCAGACCCCCCCGCGATAAGTGAAAATCCGCGAAGTAGAAACCATATGTTTGTATGGTTATTTTTATATATTTTAAGCCCTTATAAACTCTCCCGCACTGTTTATAAATATTCCCCGCAGAGTTATACAGCATAATCCCTTTGTATTCTCTTAGATATTAGGTAAGATTCATTGAAATTATGTATATAAACACACTCTTTATATACAGTAAAACCTAAATATTATTTTAAAGATATTGAGTGTCTCTGATATCACATATGTTACAGCCATTACGATAGACAGGTCACCAGCAATAAATACGTACAATGCAAGAAAAATAGTATACAGTAAATGTGTGTACAGTGACACTAAACGTATGTACATGTACTAAGCACTGTAAGAAGAAAATTAATTATGGTTACTCACCAACAATGACACGATGACTTGTCCGATAACAATGAGTTTAATTTTACTGCACAACAAAGGAGAGCGTTACAGCCCTTGTAAATGAGCCACTTCAGGCGATTGTGTAGCACTGCCGTTGTTCTTCTTCTGGCAGTCTTCAATCCAAATCCCTAAAGCAGATTCCATCCAGACTACTGCCTTATTACATCCACTTACAACTCGTTTTGCACCCTGGTTAAAAGGACGCTGCAGCCGTAGATCTTATATTCCTTTCCTACTTATTAAATAAAAAGAATCGTAGCCTTCAACAAATCCAAAACGTTTACCTTTTCGGCAATCGTTAACATCTTCTTCTTGCGCTTGGGCACGGCCCCTGAAGCAGTAGCAGATTGTTTTGGAGCCATAATGAAGGGCTTGACTATGCACAAAGATAAACACTAAAGAGCACAACTCTTTACACAGCGAAACACGTTGATGCTGAATGAGTGAGACAAGACTTCCTGGTTAACACTGCATTCAGCATGCAGGAGCTCAACTGCGTGCTCTGATTGGTTAGCTTCTCAGTCAGGAGAACTTAACTGCGTGCTCTGATTGGTTAGCTTCTCAGCCATCCGCCAATAGCGTCCCTTGTATGAAATCAACTGGGCAAACCAACTGAGGAAGCATATACAGGAAGTAAAAAGACACATTGTCCGCAGAACCCGCGAAGCAACGAGAAATCCGCGTTATATATTTAGTTATGCTTTCATATTAAAATCCGCGATAGAGTGAAGCCGCGAAAGTCGAAGCGCGATATAGCGAGGGATTACTGTATATCTTACCATTACTTGAACCTGATTTCAAAAAACTGTGTGCCTCAAAACAAGCTGAAGAATTGAGCTGTTGTATTTTATAAAAAAAATTATTTACATTTTAAAAGTATACGTTTTATAATATTAATAAATGTATTAATAAATTAATGTATTAAGTTTTATAGTTACCTTTAATTTTTGCGTGTAAAAATATATACTGTATTATATATTGTTTTTTTTAAATCCTATTATTGTCCATTTACTTCCAGTTACAACCTATACATTTAAAATAACAGCAACTATATATGTGAATTACAACCATTGTGCTAATATTAAGGGTACAATTTATGGAAATTTGCCACCAAAAGGGTACACATGTGAAAAAGGTTTGGAATCGCTGTTGTACATTATGCACATTCCAAAAATACCTCCTTTCCTATCCATGATTCTTTCAGTCACGAGAACAGTCCATCATATTTATGGTTATGTAAATAATCTTGATTATCTCATTATGTAGTTTGTTTTGGGATGTTTACAGTTGAAAATAACTTTATCTTACTGCCAAAAGAAAATAATCTTTAAGTAATATTGTAATGGCCAACCCTTTTTACCAAGACCGGCAATTACGCAACCAAGATTATTGACTTGGCTAACCTGAGGATTCTACAGATAATAACAAGCCGTACTCCTTACAAACAGTCTTTCTTTCCTCAAGCAACAAAATAACAGGCAATGCAAATCAGAGATGTTCACTTTCGATATATCTGCATTTGATCTTACAAGTGTAAGTGTGTGTGTGTGTATATATATATATATA
>JANRMT010062848.1:17875236-17952809 GCA_026402145.1 Polypterus bichir lapradei | reverse complement strand
ATAAACTAAAAATGTTTCACAATGTGTCCCTGAATGAAGGGAGGCTCAAAATCAAAAGTACCAGTCAGTATCTGGTGTGGCCACCAGCTGCTTGAAGTACTGCAGTGCATCTCCTCCTCATGGACTGGACCAGATTTGTCAGTTCTTGCTGTGAGATGTTACCCCACTCTTCCACCAAGGCACCTGCAAGTTCCTTGACATTTCTGGGGGGAATGGCCCTAGCCCTCACCCTGCGATCCAACAGGTCCCAGACGTGCTCAATTCCTTCGACGATAAACACGAATCCGTCCATCACCCCTGGTGAGACAAAACCGTGACTCATCAGTGAAGAGCACTTTTTTGCCACTCCTGTCTGGTCCAGTGAAGGTGGGTTTGTGCCCATAGGCGGCGTTGTTGCTGGTGATGTCTGGTAAGGACCTGCCTTACAACAGGCCTACAAGCCCTCAGTCCAGCCTCTCTCAGCCTATTGCGGACAGTCTGAGCACTGATGGAGGGATTGTGTGTTCCTGGTGTGACTCGGGCAGTTGTTGTGGCCTTCCTGTACCTGTCACGCAGGTGTGATATTCGGATGTACCGATCGTGTGCAGGTGTTGTTACACGTGGTCTTCCACTGCGAGGATGATCAGCTGTCCTTCCTGTCTCCCTGTAGCGCTGTCTTAGGCGTCGCACAGTGCGGACATGGCAATTTATTGCCCTAGCCACATCAGCAGTCCTCATGTCTCCCTGCAGCATGCCTAATGCATGTTCACGCAGATGAGCAGGGACCCTGGGCATCTTTCTTTGGGTGTTTTTCACAGTCGGTAGACAAGTCTCTTTTAGTGTCCTGCGTTTTTAGAACTGTGACCTTAAATGCCTACTTTCTGTAAGCTGTTAAGGTCTTAACGACCATTCCACAGGTGCATGTTAATTAATTGATTATGGTTAATTGAACATGCATGGAAAACATTGTTTAAACCCTTTACAATGAAGATCTGTAAAGTTATTTGGATTTTTAAAACATTATTGTTGAAATACACAGTCCTGAAAAAGGGGCGTTTCTTTTTTTGCTGAGTATATATATATATATATATATAATATAGAGAGAGAGAGAGATATATAGAGATATATTTAGATATAGTGACAGATAGGGGGTAGTATCGCTCCCTTGAACCCCTATCCAATATGCCAGACACCAGATAAAAGTCCAAATGTTGACATTATTCATACAGCACAGTGCACAAAGCACCCTCTCCTCCACAATACTCATTAAACAAACCAATCACAATCAATAATACTCTCCACCACTCCCAGACGCGTTGCCACCCTTCCACCCAGCTCAGCTCACCGTCTGGGAGCTCCCACAGTCCTTTTATACACCCTGACCCGGAAGTGTTCCCAATCCCCAGTCCATGTGATTCTTTATCACTTCCAGGTCAGGTACAAGTCCTTTTCTTCACCCCGGAAGCACATCACTTCTGTTGTCGCTTTTCCTATGACGCACTTCCGGGTTATAGGGCACAAATGATTCTTTAGTCCTCCCTGCAGCTCCCTATTACCACAGTACTCCTCCCCCAGCAGAAAACCATGGTTTTGCGCGTCCTGTCCCGCGAGGGACATCTTCCCCCAAGGTGATCCAAAGGTCGGGCCCCAATGATGCAGCTGACACTCCTGTGTAAACCTAGGAGGAACAATAGAACAGTGACTGTTTGATCCCTTGTCCTCCTAGGACAACCTCTCCATTCATGGCCCAGCCTGCGGCATTCATAACACAGCCGTGGTCCCCTTGGTAGTCTCTCTCTGCGGGACATGAAGCACCTGGGTACTTCTGGCTCCACCCTTTTCTCCGCTGGGGAGGATTCATTGGCCGCCCTCGTGCTTTTTATGCCCTTTTCTAACTTGTCAGGAGACCCCTGTTTTATTTTAGTGATCTCCTGTTTCATCTGGGGCTTGTTCACATTCTGAGTCTCTCTATGAGATAAAGAGAGACTCTTTACTGTCTGAACCCCTTTTGTTTTATAAATGACCGGTGGCGGCATCTTTAGGGCTGCCTTGCTCCGGGAGTCAGCACTGTCCAGCTGCTCCGGATTGATCGGCCCTCCCCCCGACCACTCGGTCAACGATCCGGCCTCTCTTGTAGGGCACGCTGTGTATTGGCACCCGCTATTCATTAAAAGTGAGCCTGGATCACACTGTGTCCCTATTTCATTATTTACGGTACGGGTTTCACATACCTTTACCACCGCATTCGTCATTATGGGAGGCTCCCTACCAAAACGCCGCATGTATTTTCTCAGCTTCTCTAAAGGCGCTTTGGCCGCTGCTCCCAACTCCCCGACGATCTTCTCGATACTCGTCAGGACCTGTAAGAAACTTTGTACGGGCTCAATCAGCTTTTCGAGTTCCCGCAAGCCGACAATATTATTTACTTTGGCTGGCGGTAGACTTACTTCCTCATTAAGCACACCCGCTTCTGGCACGTGCTCTGACAGGTGTCGCGGAGGCTTCTGGGAATTGGAGTTAATTTTGGTCGAGGGCCGGGTCGCCTCTTTTGGCGGGCTGCGGTCTGTCTTTATTAATTTTCCGACATCCCAATCAGCCATTTCCCGACCCTCCTTACCTTCTTTCGGTTTGAGCGGTGCTTCGCTCGTCTCCCCCTTCCCCTTCGGAAAGTCCAAGTCCATTTCTTCGGCTACAAAGGCGCAAACAGCGGGACGCGGACCTCCTCCTTCCCAGAAAGCACCGGGGTTGATGCCGTGTCCCTCGCCGACCGCCGACATGCGGAAGTCTTCTTCCATGCACTCCAGCTCGAACAGGAGCGTGCCATCATCTTCGGGACAGTCTCCTTTTTCCCGCGGAGCCTCCAGGTTATCATCTCCGAGATACATGCACGGGACAAAGTGAGTTATTTTAAATGGCTTGTCAATAACGTTCCCTGCACATACCTCAGAGCGATCGTTGGTCCCTGGAGGTTTCTCCTGACTTGTGAGGCCACTCTGTGACTCCTCCCGAGCGTCGGCCATTGCAGACATGGCTCTCTCGCTGGCGATGCTGTTCTGCTTGCCCTTCTTCTTCCCCATACTGGACTTGTAAATTTCGGGTTCTGGTGATGTTGCCGTGTGACCTGACACTGTTGTCTTCGGGGGTTCTCTGCCCACAGAAAATTTAAATACAGGTCCTCTGCAAACGACGCTAGAGTATCCTGCCGACTACGCCACTGCGACAGATAGGGGACAGTATCGCTCCCTTGAACCCCTGTCCAATATGCCAGACACCAGATAAAAGTCCAAACGTTGACATTATTCATACAGCACATGCACAAAGCACCCTCTCCTCCACAATGCTCATTAAACAAACCAATCACAATCAGTAATACTCTCCACCACTCCCAGACGCGTTGCCACCCTTCCACCAAGCTCAGCTCGCCGTCTGGGAGCTCCCACAGTCCTTTTATACACCCTGACCCAGAAGTGTTCCCAATCCCCAGTCCATGTGATTCTTTATCACTTCCGGGTCAGGTACAAGTCCTTTTCTTCACCCCAGACGCACGTCACTTCTATTTTCCTATGACGCACGTCCGGGTTATAGGGCACAAATGATTCTTTGGTCCTCCCTGCAGCTCCCTCTTGCAGCCCCTGTGGTATCCAGCAGGGTTGTGTATAAAAACTACATAGTCTATGATTCCCTGCTGGTCTTCGGGGCACCTCCATACTGCAGTGAGGGCTCCATCTGTGAGCCTGAAGGTGTTGGCCGGGATGACAAGCCGGCCATATACAACTATATATATATATATATATATATATATATATATATATATATATATATATATATAGTTGCATGCAGCTGGGGGTGGAGCCCAGCCGGGACGCCCAGGAGGACCGGAGGAGGGCTTGTGCCTCCTCCAGACCACGAGGGGGCGACCACCCTGGTTGTGTTGGGGGCCACGGGTAGAGGGCTTGGAAGCCCAACCCTGTAGGGGCCCGTGGCCACCGGCAGGCGGCACCCCAGTGCCTGAAGAACCCTGGACCTCAGCACTTCCGCCACACCAGGAAGTGCTGGGGGGAAGAAGACTGGGGACACCCGGAGGGCTTCCGGGTGCGCAGCCGGCACTTCTGCCACACGGGGGTGTGTCCGCGGGGGATTGCTGGGAAAGCAGCTGGAGCCCATCCGGGCGGGTATTTAAGGGGCCGCCTCCCTTCATTCATCAGTAGGAGTTGGGTGGAAGAGGACGGAGCTCAGAGAGAGGAGTGGAGGCGGCCAGAAGGAAGGCATTGAGTGACTGTGAGGCCTGGACTTTGGGGGATCGGTGCTGGAGGCACTGGGACGTGCACTAAAACCTGTAAATATTAATGTAAATAAATGAGTGTGTTGGGTGAAAAAACGTCTGTCTGTCTGTCTGTCTGTGTTCTACATATATACACTCACGCACACAAGGACAAATACTCAATATTATATATATGTACACAATTCTCCACTATCCCAAAGACACCAGTGAAAAATTATATACATTATATATATCTTCTGTTTACCCCTAGAACCCAAATATACAGTAATAAAAAAATACAAAGCCCTCCTTTGCCCCTAAACAATAAATGAATATACACAGAACATGAAACACAAACACAGATCAATAACAAACGGCAGTTGAAATGTATGATTATATGAGTCCAAAGTTATTAAAGTCCAGCAATAATTGAATACTAGCCGAAATTATATTTTGCTCCTTCCCAAAAATGCAAAACAATCTCACCATGTAAGTCCTCAGCGATGGCTGATTTAAATTCAAACCCCAGGGTTTTCTGTACATTGGCTGTCATGATGATGATCTGGATAATGAAAAACCAAGCAGTGAAATTGCGCAATGAATGTAAGTGATGATTTGTAAAATGGATGCGTAAAGTGACTCCTTTCTCCTCTCTCCTCTTGATCTCCTTTCTCCTTCTCTCTCCTCACTCCCCTTCTTTTTCGCTCCTCTCATTTAATATCAAATGTCCTGGATGTACTGTTGTGGAAACAGGAAATTCCAGTCTCAGGGTCTCGGTTTCCCCACATCGTCCTTCCCGTTTGTTTTCTGGGGACAACATTTACTTACACACACACACACACACTTGATAGTAAACGAGACGATTTGAACAAAACGCGACTTGGCACAAACATAAAAAATACCTACTATTACGTAGCTCCGCTGCAATATGACCTTATTGATATAAGGTAGAGGCATATAAGACATACTGAGATAGTTGCCTTCAAAGACTGCAAGTATACAGGTGCCGGTCATAAAATTAGAATATCATGACAAAGTTGATTTATTTCAGTAATTCCATTCAAAAAGTGAAACTTGTATATTAGATTCATTCATTACACACAGACTGATGTATTTCAAATGTTTATTTCTGTTAATTTTGATGATTATAACTGACAACTAATGAAAGTCCCAAATTCAGTATCTCGGAAAATTAGAATATCAATTAAGACCAATACAAAAAAAGGATTTTTAGAAATGTTGGCCAACTGAAAGGTATGAACATGAAAAGTATGAGCATGTACAGCACTCAATATTTAGTTGGGGCTCCTTTGGCCTGGATTACTGCAGCCATGCGGCGTGGCATGGAGTCGATCAGTCTGTGGCACTGCTCAGGTGTTATGAGAGCCCATGTTGCTCTGATAGTGGCCTTCAGCTCTTCTGAATTGTTGGGTTTGACATATTGCATCTTCCTCTTCACAATACCCCATAGATTTTCTATGGGGTTAAGGTCAGGCGAGCTTGCTGGCCAATCAAGAACAGGGATACCATGGTCCTTACCAGGTACTGGTAGCTTTGGCACTTTGTGCAGGTGCCAGTTCCTGTTGGAAAAATGAAATCTGCATCTCCATAAAGCTCGTCAGCAGCAGGAAGCATGGAGTGCTCTAAAACTTCCTGGTAGACGGCTGCGTTGACCTTGGACCTCAGAAAACACAATGGACCAACACCAGCAGATGACATGGCACCCCAAACCATCACTGACTGTGGAAACTTTACACTGGACCTCAAGCAACGTGGATTCTGTGCCTCTCCTCTCTTCCTCCAGACTCTGGGACCTTGATTTCCAAAGGAAATGCAAAATTTACTTTCATCAGAGAACATAACTTTGGACCACTCAGCAGAAGTTTTGTCTTTAGCCCGGTCGAGACGCTTCTGACGCTGTCTCTTGTTCAAGAGTGGCTTGACACAAGGAATGCGACAGCTGAAATCCATGTCTTGCATACGTCTGTGCATGGTGGTTCTTGAAGCACTGACTCCAGCTGCAGTCCACTCTTTATGAATCTCCCCCACAGTTTTGAATGGGTTTTGTTTCACAATCCTCTCCAGGGTGCAGTTATCCCTATTGCTTGTACACTTTTTTCCACCACATCTTGTCCTTCACTTCGCCTCTATTAATATGCTTGGACACAGAGCTCTGTGAACAGCCAGCCTCTTTAGCAATGACCTTTTGTGTCTTGCCCTCCTTGTGCAAGGTGTCAATGGTCGTCTTTTGGACAACTGTCAAGTCAGCAGTCTTTCTAATGATTGTGTAGCCTACAGAACTAGACTGAGAGACCATTTAAAGGCTTTTGCAGGTGTTTTGAGTTAATTAGCTGATTAGAGTGTGGCACGAGGTGTCTTCAATATTGAACCTTTTCACAATATTCTAATTTTCCGAGATACTGAATTTGGGACTTTCATTAGTTGTCAGTTATAATCATCAAAATTAAAAGAAATAAACATTTGAAATACATCAGTCTGTGTGTAATGAATGAATCTAATACATAAGTTTCACTTTTTGAATGGAATTACTGAAATAAATCAACTTTGTCATGATATTCTAATTTTATGACTGGCACCTGTACAACCGGACAGGAGGTGAGAAAGGTGCCTTGAAAATAACGACAGTGTGAGAAGCCAGCTTAATGGAAAGGTGCTCAAGAGCAGGAGTGCCAGTTAAGAGATATTCACACATGTAGATACACAGGAAAGGCGCTGAAGGTACACATAGGGCAAAGATAGCAAATAATTTGTATTTATTCTTTGAGAGGTACTGTGGCTAGTATGTAAATAAAACAAAAAGTAATGCATACAATTCTTCAAAAATATTTAAAGCATACATCACAGGGAATTTTTGTTTATAGAACATGTAATGCCATGAATACATTTCCAAGTAGTTTGCAGAAAAAAAATAAAATTCTAAGTACCTTTAAATTTACAGTATATAGAGAGCACAATTTTTGTTAGTTCTTTATCCACAGCTTTGTTTTTTTCAAGCCACTCAGGTACTTCTTACCTAATTTCCCCTTGGGATTAATAAAGTATCTATCTATCTATATGTCAGGATTTTGACATAAAATTTCAGTCTTGCCACTCCAACCCTTCCTCCTTGAGGGATGGAGGGGGTGGAATGTATGACATGAATACTATTCAGCCTGCAGCCATACCACATGCACTTCAGAACAGGTCATCCACCTGAAGCTAAGCATTTTCAGACCCAGCCTGTAGTTGGATGGGAGACCAACCAGAAAAAAAGCTTGGGTTTCTGCTGAAGAGGTGTTGGTGAGGCTTGCTGAGGGCACTTACCTTGTGGTCTGAATGTGTATCCCAATGCATCAATGATTTGAGAGGGACACTGTGCTGTAAAAATACCTCATTCTCTCAGTTAAAACGTAAAACCAAGGTCCTTGCTCTCTGTGGTTACTAAAGATCCCTGGGCATCCTTCATAAAGAGTAGGGTGTGTCCTGATGTCCTGGCTAAATTGGCAACCACAGCCTGGTCATTCTGACACACTAATGATCCCCTGTCTCTGATAGGCTAACTATCTCTCACCCCTTCACCACCTAACAGCTAATGGGTGCAAAGTGGTTGCCATCACATCATCCATGTAGATGCTGCACATTAGTGGTGGTTGAAGTGGCTCCTCACTTACTTTGTAAAGCACTTTGAGTATCAAGAAAAAGCACTATATAAATGTAATGAATTACTATTATTACTACAGTGTGTTATATCAACAGAAAAAGTGCCATGCAGGTTATGATGGTATTATAATGTTCATCATGGTAGACTCCAAACAGAAAATCCCAACTCCATTATCACACATTAAATTGTTTCTTTAATCAAGCTTTTCTTATACTTTTTTGCCATGGTCATAAACTTCCTTCTCTATTGTGTCATGTTCTTTAAAGTTATGTGTTGCATTTTGGGGTCATATGTGTAATCTATCAACATTTCACCAACATCACAACCTGCACAGTACTTGTTTTCCTGTCATGTTTACGGCTGTACTCTGTTAACCAGTAGTTGTCGATCCACAGCTTAGTGAAATCTCAAGGCAAACTGAAATCAGTAATCATACAGTATATTCATAGTTCCATGTTTGTTCTGACATCACTCAAAAAGGAATGGATACATTTTCATGAAAATTGTGAAATTTGGCTTTAATCATCTTTTATACCTCCCCACCCCACCCCCATTTTCCTGGGGGTGAAAGAATCAAAATATCTATTGTCTTACAATAGTAAATGGTGATGATTCTGCTAGGACTGCCAAATTGTTCATAATGTGTACTTTTCAACTGAAACATCCATTCTGTAGTTATACATGGTAAGGAAAGTATCAAAATATAACTTTCTTTCTTTCTGTTCAGCTGCATCTGCTGATGAAAGTTTAATTTTCTATATATCCATTTGTATGGGATTTACTCATTCAAATCAAAGTTTGCACAGAATAAATGCATACATATGTTTCATGACTCCTCTTGTAAAACATTTTATGAAGTGTCCCATTTAGACAGTTTCCTGAAAAACAATTTTGAAAATTATTTGCATAACATTTTTATGTTTTTAATTTTATAAGTGCAAGACTTCTAAACAATCTTACATTTAATATTTAGCATAATAATTCTATGTGTGTTTTAATGTTACAGTGTGTATGGATTCATTATTCAGTTGTCACTGACCATTCACAGTTATTGTGAGATAACAGCAAAAGGTTTTTTGATTATGATATTCAGATGTGGAGAAATTTTCTCTTGTGGATTGAGCTAGGCATATCCAGAGGAAAAATACTGACAGTATGTTCAATCTGTGTCAGCAATATAGATGTAAAGACTGACTCTTTATTTTTGTGGAATTTTACACTTTTTTAGTTATATAAATATGATCCACTCTTATTTCTATAGCACAATTTCATACAAAGCTCAAAGTGCTTTACAAGATGTCAAAGAAATAGTTACGTGCAAAGAAAAAAAAACATTAAAATTGGGTAAGATTGATAGTCAAAAAAGAATCATTTTAGCAGTTAAATTAAAAGAAAGTAATTTAAATGACCTCAGTTTAATACTATAAATAGAAACTCATTAAAGTACATTGACCATTTGTAAATATAAGTTTAAAATATGCCTGTGTATATTAAATAAAATGTGCTTTATGAAACTGAGAAATATATATTCAACCACATTAACACCCACATTCTTTATACCATAAATTATTCTGCTGAAGAAAAAAGGATAATCATGTTTAGATATACAGAAGAATGGTAATAAAATTCCTGCAGAACATTCTTTAACAAAAATTTCCAAAATGTAAGAATAGTATGTGTGGGAGCTGGGGGGGTGCATTATCTTTATTTTTTAGCTAACATATACATTTAGCTAACAGGTCGACATAAAGAATCAATACAGCAAAATATTTTATTTCTGTTTGCTTTCTTCATTTATAGCAAAATACTTCATTTCAGACAACAAAGCACAGAAATGCTTTATAGAAAAGCATCCATCGGTTTACAATAAATTTGTAATGAAATGAACAACTTTGTCACTTGGGCAGATCCCATTGCCCATCACTAAACTAGAATTGAATCAGCACTTCACGTGGCAGCTGCTTACATTTTCTTTGGGCTAAGTCCCATCCATACATAAAGGCCACTTAACTGTTAATACCACTACATATCTTACTAGGTCAAAGTAAAATAGAACTTGAAATGAGACATTCTGATATATATATGCCAGGAAGGCAAATGGTGAGGAAACGGCTTCAGTAATTTTGTGCCATAGATTTTAGATATTGAAGAATTTCATGAACCCTGGGAGACACTGAATCCTCCACTGGTCTAAAGGCAAATCGATAATTATGGAAAGAAGAAGTATGTGAACCCTTTGGACATAGCCGCATTTCGTAAATTTGTCTTAAAATGTGGTCTGATCCTTGTTTAAGCAGCAATAATGAACAAATGGTCTGGTTTAATTAATAACATACAATATATTGTTTTTTTCTTGTACATATTGAATACATAATTCAAAAATTCCCAGTGTAGTTGAAAAAAATATGCGAAACCCTAGTCTAATGAATTCAGCAAACGCTAACTAGAATCGGGAGTCGTCAAGCCTGGAGTCGAAAAAATGAAATGAGACTGGAGATGTTTAGGGATGCTTTACATATTTAAAAAAAAAAAAAAGTCAAACGTTTTGAGTCTGCTGTTCATAAAAAGCATCTGCTGATGTGAAGCATGTCTTGCAAAAAAGGAATCTCAGAAGATCTGTGATCAAGAATGTTTGATTTGCATAAAGCTGAAAAGGATTACAAAGTAATTTCAGAGAATTTAGATATTCATTAGTCCACAGTTGTGACAAATTGTGTATAAATGGTGATAATTTAGTACTGTGCCTACACTCCCTAGAAGTGGGTAACCAGCCAAGATGACTCCAAGCACCATGCAGAATGCTCAATGAGCATAAACATATCCCCAGAGTAACGGCTAATGGCTTGAAACAATTATTAGAGTAGGTTAACATTTCTGTTCATGAGTCTACCATATGCAAAATGTTGAACAGGCATGGTGTCTATGATAGAACACCAAGGAGGAAGCTGCTGCTCCCCAAAAAACATTGTTCCATGCCTAAAGTTTGCCAAAGGCCACCTTTACACTCCACAGGGTTAACTGGGAAAATGTTCTGTGGACTGATGAAACTAAGGTTGAATTGTTTGGGAAGAATTTTCAGCAGTACATGTGGTGTAAAAAGGCACTAGTAACCATCATGATTTGGAACTGTTTTGCTGCCTCAGGACCTGTACAGCTTGCCATCATTGAGATCCAAATAAATTTTCAACTTATCAAGGTATTCTGTAGGATAATGTCAGGGTTTTTGTCCGCCAGGTGAAGCTCAGTAAGTAAATCTAGTACAGAATTGCTTCAAAAGAGAAAATTCACCATTTTAGTAGCCCAGTCAGAGTTCAGACCTTAATCTAATAGAGAGGCTGTTCACAGCAGATGTCGTTCTTCAAGGAACAATTTGTCCAGAATTCCTCTTGAACGTGGTGCGTCTGATCTGTAGCTACTGGAAGCTCTTGTTTGAGGTGGTTCTTCTTCTTTCGGCTGTCCTGTTAGGGGTTGCCACAGCGGATCATCTTCTTTCATATCTTTCTGTCCTCTGCATCTTGTTCTGTTACACCCATCACTTGCATGTCCTCTCTCACCACATCCATAAACCTTCGCTTGGGCATTCCTCATCCCTGGCAGCTCTATCCTTAGCATCCTTGTCCCAATATACCCAGCATCTCTCCTCTGCACATGTCCAAACCAATGCAATCTCGCCTCTCTGACTTTGTCTCCCAACCGTCCAACTTGAGCTGACCGTCTAATGTACTCATTCTAATCCTATCCATCCTCGTCACACCCAGTGCAAATCTTAGCATCTTTAACTCTGCCACCTCCAGCTCTGTCTCCTGCTTTCTGGTCAGTGCCACCATCTCCAACCCATATAACATAGCTGGTCTCACTACCGTCCTGTAGACCTTCCCTTCTACTCTTGCTGATACCCGTCTGTCACAAATCACTCCTGACACTTTTCTCCACCCATTCCACCCTGCCTGCACTCTCTGTTTCACCTCTCTTCCACAATCCCCATTACTCTGAACTGTTGATCCCAAGTATTTAAACTCATCCACCTTCGCCAACTCTACTCCCTGCATCCTCACCATTCCACTCACCTTCCTCTCATTTACACACATGTATTCTGTCTTGTTCCTACTGACCTTCATTCCTCTCCTCTCTAGAGCATATCTCCACCTCTCCAGGGTCTCCTCAACCAGCTCCCTACTAACGCTACAGATCACAGTGTCATCAGCAAACATCATAGTCCACGGGGACTCCTGTCTAATCTCGTCTGTCAACCTGTCCATCACAATTGCAAATGAGAAAGGGCTCAGAGCCAATCCCTGATGTAATCCCACCTCCAACTTGAATGCATCCGTCACTCCTACCGCAGACCTCACCACTGTCACACCTTCCTTCGTACATATCCTGTACAACTCTTACGTACATCTCTGCCACTCCCTACTTCCTCATACAATACCAAAGCTCCTCTCGAGACACCCTGTCATATGTTTTCTCCAGGTCCACAAAGACTCAATGCAACTCCTTCTGGCCTACTCTAAATGTCTACATCAACATCCTCAGAGCAAACATTGCATCTGTGGTGCTCTTTCTTGGCATGAAACCATACTGCTGCTCACTAGTCATCACCTCACTTTTTAACCTAGCTTCCACTCTTTCCCATAACTTCATGCTGTGGCTCATCAATTTTATCCCCCTGTAGTTACTGCAGTCCTGCACAACCCCCTTATTCTTAAATTTCAGCACCAGTACACTTCTTCTCCACTCCTCAGGCATCCTCTCACTTTTCCAAGATTCCATTAAAAAATCGGGATAAAAACTCCAGTGCCATCTCTCCTAAACACCTCCATGCTTCCATAGATATGTCATCTGGACCAACGGCCTTTCCATTTTTCACCCTCTTCATAGCTGTCCTTCCTCCTTGCTAATCTGTTGCACTTTCTGATTCACTATCTCCACATCATCCAACCTCTTCTCTCTTCTCGTGTCTCATTCTCTGCATTCACCAGCCTCTCAAAGTACTCTTTCCATCTGCTCAACACACACTCCTCGCTTGTGAGTACGCTTCGATCTTTATCCTTTATCACCCAAACCTGCTTCACATTTTCCCAGCTCGGTCCCTCTGTCTAGCTAGTCGGTTATTGCTGCTAAAGGAGATTCAACCAGTTATTAAATCCCAGGATTCATTTACTTGTTTTCCACAGCACACAGTGAATGTTTGACGAGTGTGTTCAGTAAAGACATGAAAGATCATAATTTATATTTTATTAGTTTAAGAATATTATGTCTGTCTATTTTTGACTTGGATGAAGATCGGATCACATTTTATGACCAGTTAATACAGAAAGTCACGTAACCCCAAAAGTTTCACATACTTTTTTTTGCCACTTTACGTGCACAATAGACCAGAAGTTGGCCATTGGTCGCTAAAATTGATTTTTTATGATAAATGTCTGGGTAATTGGTCTAAAGTTATTAAGGGAGCACATAGTGGATTTCTTGGGAATGGGTATCCCAGTGGCTGTTTAAAGCTTATAGAGCTTTTACTTCCTTATTTGAAAAATGTACCTGAACAATGTTACTTGCGAAACAAATTTGAACTACTGTTTCCCTTGCCATTTTCTCTAGGTAAAAAGGGAGCCAGGAGAGAATGGGACAAGTCTGACAGATGATCAGCTGGTGACAATGTCGGTGCGTGAACTGAACCAGCATCTGCGAGGTCTTTCCAAAGAAGAGATCCTGCAATTGAAGCAACGGCGGCGCACACTAAAGAACCGTGGCTATGCAGCCAGCTGTCGAGTCAAGCGTGTAACTCAGAAGGAAGAGCTGGAAAAGCAAAAAGCAGAACTTCAGCAAGAGGTAGAAAAATTAGCTTTGGAAAATGCCAGCATGAAAGTGGAGCTGGATGCTCTGAGATCCAAATATGAAGCCCTGCAAAATTTTGCTAAGACTGTTGCCCGTAGCCCAATGACCCCTGCTAGAGGGCCAATTGCTTCCGTAATTTTGCCTTGCATCCCTGGTAAGGTAGCAACCACCAGTGTCATTACAATAGTCAAGTCAAAAACAGATGCCAGATCTTAGTATCTGGAAAAAGGGGAGTGTGAAGTCCAAGAGAACAAAGCTGGTCAGTGCATTATTGTTGAGCACATACAATATTACTGTTTTCATTTTTTTTTTCCCACAACCCACTTCCCTTCCAAATTAAATGTGGTATGTTTTGAAAAATGACATATAAGGATTTGGATGAATTAGGCAGCATGGTAAAATTAGGAAAATAGTAATAGCTGGAAATTCAGCTAATCTGCTGCTGTATAAGTACCACCACCATGAAGTTGTTTTAACGTCAGTATATGTAAACAGGGCACTACTGAAAACATTAACATCTTAAGCTTTAATGCTTTAGATGTTAAGGAGAACATTTTTTGCCAGTGGTTAGTAATGTTTAATAGATCTATTTGAAATGGTGATGGAATGGTGGAGAGAAATGTTTTTTGTTTTTTTCCCCTCTTCCTCTGATATCATATTACCTCACACCCCTAAAAAACAAATCTAAATGTTTTCCTTCTTATTATGATAAATGTATGTTATCATTTTTAATGTGGAATTTGTTAGTTTTTATAAATGTAATTTCCTTTGTTTATTCAGAAGCTATAGCATATATACTTCAATTATTTATTTTAACTTTTCCCTTACATTGGGAAGGGTTCACTTTTTCAGGTGTCTTCTACAGAAAGAACATTTCAAAAAAAGCACTTAGTATCAAATTACTTAATTGAGAGAACAAGGTTACAGTATGTTAATTGTTTTGGAAGCACAGAAAAGCAATCATATGCCTACTTTTCTATTCTGTCCTTTAGTAAATTAAGCATTTTGCTCTCTTTTTTTTCTTTCTTAATTTATGTATTTATTTTTTTAAATTGTGCCTAATATGTTGCACTGGCCAAAAAAAGGAAAAAAAACTGCAAGTCTTCGTCTTTCAGATCTGTACAGTATAAAAATTGTGATAAATTATATTTGTTGAAATGACCAATTTATGTGTTTGGATAGTCCTTCCTGGTAGCCGGTTATTTTTTTAAAAGAATGCCAACACATTTTAGTTAATTAATTTTCAGAGCTAAATATTTCACTTCTCAGATTTTTCAGCATACCTCCCAAACTGTAAACTTTTTAATAAATTTAAATCAGTGTTTAAGCAGATACATTTGCTAGAAAGTCAATATTTATCTTTTTGTATTTCTGTAAAGACTAGCTGAAACCATATTTATGAGAATAATTCACTTACCTGACTTACACACTGTATCACTTTAAAATGAACTAGGTTTGTCATGTCTTAATGTAGCCACTAATTTCAGTAGTATTGTAGAGGGCTATATATGAATTATTGTTGTAAAATGCACAGAATATATTAGCCATTAAAATGGAAATTGTGGAAGATTAATTTACAGTTCTTCCCTGCCTGGCAACCCAAGGTAATTTTAAGTATATAAGAATAGGGGACTCGGCAGCCTAAACAGACCTCCTTAAGCTTTCAAGAGGTTGCATCTGCAGAGAATCCCACTACTACTGAAATGATTTAGCCTCTAGAGTATTTTTTGCAACCGTTCTGAATCAGGTGTAAAATACTTGACATTGATTATTAAAATGTACCGGTATATGTTTTAATGATTGCTTTGACATTCCCCTAAGTAAATAAAAAAAACACTTTTTCATACCTTTATGAACATAGCTACTAGTCAGGTTTTAATTAATTAACAAATAAGAAAGTATGCATAATACATTTTAGATTAAAACGTAGGAAACATGAAGGTAAAATCATGTGAGTTTCATATGCTTCAAGAGTAAATGATTTTAACATTAAATACATGGAAATAATAGGAGATTCTGGCCACAATATAATTATTCATACCCAATATGCATCATACATAAATAGGTTGTCCTACACAATGATTCCCAAATGTATCCTAAGCCTCTGGCAAAATTTAGATCAAATGATTTATTGCTTACATGGTTGTCCATTACTTGCCAATACCCATGTTTTATGTGTACACAAGAAAGCTGGCTTTTCTGGAGAAATCTCTCTAATAAAGACTTCTATTTGTAGTAAAACTTGTAAAGAAATATTTAGCCAATGTAAGCATTTTGTGTCTGAACCTTCTGAAATTCTATGTTAAGTAATTAAAAATTCTTAAAGTTGAAGTGAAGATTTAAAAGACTTGACAACTGTCTAGCGATGTATTTTTATAGCATATTAACAGTGCAAAATTTCCAGTGATTGTTATGTTTGTCTTGAGAGTAATGGGGCTGGTTATGAGAATGCTTTTTGATAGCCAACCTAATAAATAACTTCACCCTTAGTGTATTTGTTACTTTACAAACCAACACCTCTATGGAAATCATTTGTTTCTGTCACCCAAAAACTTCATTATGTATATGTCTTGGCACCTTTAGAACACAAACTGCACCAAAACGCCCATTCTCTCCATGTTAATACCAGAAAATATTTGTAGGTTTATTTTTTAAGTTTTAGTATTAAAATTGACCATTTCCTTTTAAGTTTTATAGTTGTACAGAAACCTCAGTACAGTTCTTGTTGTAATTTTGGTATTTCCCATCCATTTTTAATAGATATGTGAATAAATAAAAATAAGGACTGACCAAGCACATAAATAGACAAAAGTGTGTCGCACAGAATTTGATAGTGTATGTATTTAGCAGATCTTTGTCAACATTCAAGTTTTTTATTTATATATATATATATACACACATCTATATATATATAAGTACAGAAGGTATCTTGCATTATTTATAAAATCTTAAAAAAAAAAAAAAAAACTGTTTGATATACTTTTTGCAATTGTACCAAAAGTGGCTTATTGAAGTTCATAGCTTTTTATAGTAACTAGGCGCGTACTGTGGATACAGCGTGGTGTGGTGTCTAAGTAACAAGGTGACAGTATTGTTCACTGTTTGGATGTGATGCTGTATTATTAATTCTTTACAGAGATTACTTGTGATGTAAACAGCACTTAATGCTTTCAGACGCCCCGTTAACCTGCACAATGACAGCAATGTGTGTACCTTGCTGTTTTAAAAAGCTGTCTTTGATGAAATAAGTAAATAAATAAATGGAGCTGTTGGGATAGGAATCTACCGTTCTAACCTGATAATCTGTAATGATTCATTGCAAATTGCTAACTGAGCTGTTCAGAGAGTGGTCACATCAGAAATCTTTGGATTATTATTTTAGGGAGTGTCATCTTAATGATTCATTTTAATGTTGCACCTTTTGTTTCTGGTGTAACTTAAATTGTTTAAGTGAAAGAATTTATGCCAATTTATTTGGACAATTTGTTTTTCTGGCAAGCTTATAAAGAAAATAGGTGGTTGTTTAGACCTTTTTATAAAACCTGTCATGCCATGGTTGTATTTGTAGTCTAACATTTTAATGCACCTGCATATCACACTGCAGTATTCTTGTACTGTCTTTAAAATGCTTATAAGTTGGCAGCACTCAGCTGTTGCTCAGTTATATGATGTACTGTATTTCTGTTCCTGTTACACATTCCTCTGTAATTATAAGAACACAGTAAATTTTGATGGAGGGACAGGGTGGCTGAAAGTAGTTATTGACTTGCTATTTACATCACATTACTTTTTGTGACTTATTTATGACTGTGATATTTTTTCCTATGAGATAAATATATGAACAATATGTGATTTTCATATTAAATACTGTTTCTGGTATGTGACTCCTCTGTATTTGGCCAGAAGCCTTAGCCTGTTTTTCCACTCTTTTTGAAAACGAATAATGTTAGAAAGGACCAAAAAGTCCAGAATTTTTACAGAATAACTTTACAAACTATGTACCAGAATTTTTTCAGGCAAGTGGCATCAGACTGTAAAATAATGTAAGGCAAGCAATATATTTATTTTAATTGAAATATAAAGGTTATTTATTAAGTGTAATGGTAGTAGTTGCCTATTGAGAAATAGTTTTATTATAATTCTGTTTTTAGAATTTTGCATTAAATGTAAGTTGATAATTGGTTAATGGGTTATTTATATGAATTGTCCCAGTGTATTACACTTGCAGTGTATAGAAAAAAAATGTGTAATAATGTTTTTTTTTCAATTGAAGCACAAAAGCAAACTAATTGTCTCTTCAGCTTTCCCTTTATCATTAACATAAGAGCTTATAGTCCCATTATGATGGTCTGCTTACATGCTGCAATTTTAACATATTTACCTTTACAGTATGAGTAGAATTAATCTTCATAAGCTTACGTGTACTTCGATATTCAGACTAATATTGTGAGCATGTTGATTTCTTTTATGCCCTAACAAGTTTTAAATATTTTAGAGCTTTTTAAAATCATCTTAAATTGTATTTACTTTTTTTTTTCCATTTTATTGTTAAAGTTATCAGTCATACCCCCTTGATGTCCACAGTGGTTAATTGTTATTGTTCTATACTGATCTTCTGATTCATGGTAAATTCCCCTTATTTAAATCTGTTGCATATTCTGTGTATCACTTGTTTATGATTTTTCTCATGTTCCTTTAATTTTCAAATGAGAAAGTAGTTTTTAAACATATTTCATCTCTGATATACCATCTAGAAAGGTCCCATGATGTGCTGTCACACTAGATCATCTTAGCCTTTCAGTGTCCAGAGTAAGTAGTTTTGTTAGATATGGATCTTAGCAATCAGTGAAATTACCATTTTGAATACGTTCAGCTGCCTAGTATTTGGTACCATATGTTTTGGAACACACCTACTACTACAGAAGGCTTAAACACAAGAGAGTCACAGTTCTATTCCTGAAATAGCACATGTAACTATACTTTTTATTTCAGCAAAGTCCTGTGTACAGAGGTGTCACTTACCAGTAAATTGTTTACTTCTCTTAATGGCAGAATGTTAAAGTGAGAGAGAGAGAGAGAAAGATAATATTTTTTCACTATTTTTAGATTGCAAAGCTTTCTTCAATCTCTATATTTTTCTCTTTTTTGCTGTGGAGTTTTTTGGGTGGTTCTGTCCCTTAATCTTCCTCTAGCCCATGATCAGAAGTTATATATTAGGACCTGCTTGTTACAAGCGGCTTGACTTTATGTTTGTCTCTCTTTCTCTCTCTCTCTCTCTCTTTCTCTTCCACCCCTCCCCCACCTGAGATTTGGCGTACTTGTTTACGTCATGAGTATTGTGAAGGTAAATCTATTTAAATATGCAACTTGTTGGATCTCTGCACATGGCAGTGGCTATGACATGTGCGTTGTCCTGCTGTATAAGTGATATACAAAGTATATAGTGCACCTCTTCATCTGTGTTGTGTTTAAACTACTTCTTTGCTTCAGTTTGTGTGTATGTGTGTGTGTGTGTGTGTATATATGTATATGTGTATTATATATACATACACAAGCTATTAAGCACTAAGGTTCTGTCATTATTATTACTTTTTTCTGGTAGCATCTTATTTTTTGACATGTATACTGTGAATCTAAAGCTGCAGAGGTTAATCATAGTATTCTTTTAAATCTCAAATTGCATTGTCCATATACTGTTTCAGCCCTGGCTCCTGCATGCATTTTTAAGTGTAGTGACTCTTTTATATAAGTTTTATTTTTATTCTTTGGAGAGTACTGTTCTAATATTCTGAAAAAATCATTCCCCTTCAAGTTAAGCATGTGTTGCTACACCCTATACTGAGGTGTAATCTTTTATAGGAACAAATGAAATCCCTTAGTTCAATCATTTTTAATGTGCATGCTATTAAATTCCTAGAAATATTTTTATTTAAGAAAATGACATCTAACAGTGTATTGAATTAAAATTATTTAAAAAAATCTAATTTTAGTTTATTAAAATATTTAACAATAATATACATAGTCACCATTTTCTTAACAAAATCCACCAGAGACAAGTCAAATAAAGAAGTTAATGGGGTGATCTGCTGGAAAGGGCATCTTATTAGGAGCTACAAAAAAGAAAAAACTGCTTGATTTTTAAATAAGTTATATGATTGTGAATACCATTTGCCAAAAGAAATTCTAGGTTTGTGTATTTTGCTCTTATGAATGATGTAGTGAAGAAATTGTATGGTATCAAGCATGTGATAATATGCCCTTGTAACATAAGATTATATGTGAATTTTTATGCCATCTTTTTTTGCAGCATCATTACATTTTGTATACATTTATGATTTACTTGAGTTCTATAGATTCAAATCTGCCACATAGCCATATTAAAGCTTTTTGGATTTGTACACTTTTAAGCTCATAACAAGTACAATAGACATAAAATTTGCATTTATTTAATAAAGCCAATGTCTAATCATGCATCTTTTTATTGTGAGGTATGTCAGATTTGCCAATCACAGTTACTGATCTCATTGCTACACCATGTCAAATAACCAAGCGTTGCTCTCCAAGTGCTGTCGTACTCGCCCCTTTTTTTGACCACTTGTGGTGTATTTCCTGAATAGTGGTGCTTTACAGAGGGCTAGTAGCTGCACCAAGTTCTGGTGCAGTCTCTGTCCTTTAATTCTTTTCTTCCATTCTGTCATTGTATGTAAATATTAGACATTAGACAGATGAGTTTCTCTTCTGTTTGTGAGGTTCAAAACACGCGTGTTCCTTGTTTCTTTTTGCTACATTCTATGCATTTTACTTCCAGATGAGCATTTATTGATGCATTTGGTTTTCAGTTCTCCTGTGTACACAGCCTGCCCCTCTGACTATAGAGAAAATAAAGCCCTGTTGATTTTATCCTAGTAAGTCACAGAATTTTTGGTCTCAGGTGTTGGGTGTGCAACATTAGATGATTGGATTCATGGGACTGCACCATGACTGCTTCTGACAGTATAAGATTATGTAAATGAAGGCTACAAATAAAAATCCCTGGAAAAGTCATCTAATGTGACATGGACTTTGTCCATCCATTTTCTAACCCATTTATGCACTGCCTGTACTTTACTATTCACTGTGTACAAACTGGGAATAAAGCCTGGATGAGCTGTCAGTTGTAAAGCATAGTCACACATCCTGGGCCAGTTTGGAGTCACCAACATTTAAAAGTTAATGAACAACTTCCTGTTCATATCGGATATTTTGTCCAAAAGTCACTTTAAAATTCAAAATTGTTTACATCTTTAGTCAATTAGAGATGCAGAGAAGTACAAAATAAATATGTAAAAATTCAGAGAGGCTTCTAGCAATTAAGAATGATCATATGTTATTTTTACAGCTATCCATGAACAGAAATTATGAAAGTCTGTTGTTCATCTTTAAGTCATAGAAATATTGTTCAGAAGAAATTATGGAAGATTTGTCAGACTACAATATTTATGCATTCCCATCTGTACTGTTTCTAACTCTAACTTAACATCAAACAAGAGTGTTAAGAAAATGTATATAAATGTTTAAGTAATCCAACAAAAGTTTTCTTCTTTTAGCTGTTCCCGTTAGGCATCACCACAGTGGATCATGTTTCCATGTCTTCCTGTCCTCTGCATCTTGGTATGTCACACCCACCACCTGCATGTCTTCTCTCACCACATCCATAAATCTTCTCCTAGGCCTTTTCTCTTTTCCTTTTCTAATATACCCAGCATCTGTCCTCTGCACATGTCTAAACCAACACAGTCTCGCCTCTCTGACTTTGTCCCCATACCATCCAAACTGAACTGACGCTCTTAATATGTTCATTCCTAATCCTATTCATCCTTGTCACACCCAAGGCAAATCTTAATATCTTTAATTCTGCCACCTCCAATTCTGTCTCCTGTTTTTTTGGTCAGTGCCACCGTCTCCAACCCGTATAACATAGCTGGTCTCATTGCCGTCTTGTAGACCTTCCCTTTCACTTTTGGTGGTATCCGTCAGTCACAAATCACTCCTGACACACTTTTCCACGCACTCTTCCCTGCCTCCACTACTTTCTTTTTTCCCAATCTTCCACCCTCCCTATTACTCTGTACTGTTGATCCCAAGTATTTAGACTCCTGTACCTTTGCCAGTTCTACTCCCTGCATCCTCACCATTTCTCTGACCTCCCTCTCAATCACACACATGTATTCTTTCATGGTTCTACTGACCTTCGTTCCTTTCCTCTCTAGAGCATATCTACACCTCTCCAGGGTCTTCTCAACCTGCTCCCTACTGTCATTACAGATCACAGTGTCATCTGCAGACATCATAGGGACTCCTGTCTAATCGCCTCTGTCAACCTGTCCATCACCATTGCAAATAATAAAGGTCTCAGAGCCAATCCCTGATGTAATCCCACCTCCACCTTAAATGCATCCAGACCTCATCACTGTCACTTCCATTCCCAACTTCCTCATACAATACGACAACTTCTTTCAAGGCACCCTGTCATGTACTTTCTCTAGGTACACAAAGACACAATGTAACTCATTTTGGCCTTCTCTGTTCTTCTTTATCAACACCCTCTGGGCAAACATTGCACCTGTAGTGCTCTTTTAACGGCATGAAACCATACTGCTGCTCACTAATCATCACCTCCCTTCTTAACCTTAGATGCCACTACTCTAACCCAGAACTTCATTCTGTGGCTGATCAATTTTAACTTTCTGTTGTTATTACAGTTCTGCACATCACCCTTATTCTTAAAAATCTGTACCAGTACACTTCTGCACTCCTCAGGCATCAACTCAGTTTCTAAGATTGCATTAAAATCTGCAGAAATACTCCACTGCCATCTCCCCTAAACGCCTCCATACTTATGCAGGTATGTCATCTGGACCAATAGCCTTACCGTTCTTCATCTTCTTTGTAGCTGTCCATACTTCCTCCTTAGTAAACCAAAAAGTGCAATGGATTACCATCTCCACATCATCCAACCTTCTCTCTCATTGTCTTCATTTATCAATGTCTCAAAGTACTCTTTCCATCTGCTCAACACACTCTCCTCACTTGTGAGTACATTTCAATCTTTATCCTTTATCACCCTAACCTGCTGCTCATCTTTCCCAGCTCGGCCTCTCTGTCTAGCCAGTCGGTACAGGTCCTTTTCTCCCTCCTTAGTGTCCAACCTGTTATGTACATTTTCTTTAGACTTTGCCACCTCTCTCTTTAACTTACACCTTATCTCCTTGTACTCCTGTCTACTTTCTTCATTTTTCTGGCTATCCTACTTCTTTACCAACCTTTTCCTCTGTATACTCTCCTGTACTTCCCATTTCCACCACCAGGTTTCTTTGTCCTCCTTCTGTCCAGATGTCAAACTAAATACCTTTCCAGCTGTCTCCCTTACCACTTCTGCTGTATTTTTCCAGTCATCTGGTAATTCTTTTCTGCCACCTAGTGCCTGTCTTACCTCCTCCATGAACTCCACCGTACAGTCTTCCTTTTTCAACTTCCACTGTTTGATCCTTCGTTCTGCCCTCACTCTCCTCATCTTGATGTCCGTCATTCTACAAACCAACATCCAGTCTCCTTCAGACTGACACTCCTTCATAGGATATAATCCATCTGTGTGCATCTTCCTCCACTCTTGTATGTTGACTTGCGTTCTTCTCTCTTCTTAAAATATGTATTCATCACAGCCATATCCATCCTTTTTGCAAAATCCACCACCATCTGACCTTCATTCCTCTCCTTGACACCATACCTTCTCATCACCTCCTCACCCCCTCTGTTCCCTTTATCAACATGTCCATTGAAATCAACTCCAATCATCACTCTGTCTCCCTTGGGTACACTGTCTACCACTTTATCCAACTCTCTCCAGAAATCTTCTCCCTCATCCATCGCACACCCAGCTTGCGGGTATCTGCATGAATAGCATTCATCATCACACCTTCAGTTTCCAGCTTCATAATCAAAACTTTGTCCAACATTCTTTTTACCTCCAAAACACTCTTGACATACTGTTCCTTCAAGATAACCCCTACCCCATTTCTCTTTTCATCCACACCATAGTAGAACAATTTCATCTTGCTTCTGATACACTTGTCCTTACTCCCCATCTGGTCTCTTGCACACACAAATATATCAATCTTTCTTCTCTTCATCATATCAGCTAACTTTCTCCCTTTACTAGTTAGACTACCAACATTCAAAGTTCCTACAGTCACTTCCACTCTGTAACCTGGGTCTTGATCGATCCGGTATGGAAATCTGTATTGTTGTCCACATATTCATCTGGCAAGATTTTACACTGGGTGCCCTTCCTGATGTGTTACCCTCCTATTTATCTGGGTTTGGGGCCGGCACTGGTTTGTGCATCCTTCATGGCTTGGTTAGGTAATCCAACAAAATTAATTACAATTAATGTTTTTCTGGAGATTTTTTTTTTGCTTTATTTATTGATTTTCTGAAATTCTGTATGTTTTTGACACTGAACACTATCAGATCATCATTGAAATTCTGCATAAAAGAAACAAATATTAAAAAAAAAGGGTTTTAATAGTTTAGAATATAAATAGAAATATTTTTTCCTGTTTAACACATTTAACATTCTGTACAAAAAAATCAACATGCATCAGTCAAACCAATTAAATGTGTATCTAAGGTTTGAGATCAACATACCTTAAAAAAAATTGTCAAAGAAATCTTTACCTGCTCAAATCTGTAGGAGTCTCACATTTGCCTCTCCATTACAGTGAACATTCACCTCACAGTTTCCATAAATGCATCATCCATCCATCCATCCATTATCCAACTCGCTATATCCTAACTGCAGGGTCACGGGGGTCTGCTGGAGCCAATCCCAGCCAACAGGGGGCAAGGCAGGAAACAAACCCCGGGCAGGGCGCCAACCCACCACAGTGAATGCATCACACTTCAGTCAAATAAATTAATGTCTTTATTTGTCAAGAGTTGGTTAGAAAATGTTGAGAGATCCACCAAATATTGAGAGAGTATATAATTATCTAACACACCAAAATAAATCCAGTTTAGATCATCCAGAGGTGCGCAAAATAAAATCATGCAGGTCACATATTCAGGAGGACTGTTCTATGTGCAGTTGCAAAAAATAAACCATGTACTTCATAATAAAAATATATCCAATGTCAGTTTTGTGGTGCTAGGGTTGTTGGACACCATGCTACCTCAGGACTGGGATGCTTGCCAAGACAAGTGGAAACATGAATTCTCCTTTGAGTCATGGAACTCCTCAGGAGAACAGCAGCTCAAGAAGTTAACTCTGAATGTTAAAGTCCAGACCTAAACCACACTGACGTTGTGACAGGACCTCAAGTTACATGTCATCGTACACAGGCCATAAATATGACTGAATTGAAGTCATGGGTAAATTGGGTAGAATTCCTTGACAACTATGTGAAAACCAGAACATTTTAAGAAGAAATTAGTTGCAGCTAAAATTATCAGTTTTTGAATGATGATTTCATAATAAATAAAGGTTAAGTAGGTTCAATTAAGTTATTTGTGGCGAGAATGCTAAAGATACTGTGATTGCTTAACAGCTGCATTACTTTGAAATTTTATGTTTGAAAGGAAAAAATACATTTGGCATAAGATGCAAATAGCATCAAATATTTTTATCTTTTAATAACCTCACTATGCATTGACTGAATAAATGAGAGCAAGTACTAAGAAAATATGATTTATTTTGTCTATGTTGATTTAAAAAAAAAATCACTGGCACTGAAACAGAAAGAAGGCCAGTAATAAAGAGGAGTAGTAATAGAATGACACCATCCAGTGTTTTTAATTAAGTTTTAGACTAATATTTGGCTCGTCTTATGTTCATGGTGAAAGTTCACGTAGTTTTTAGGACTACAATAGCATATTTAATAGGTGTATAGTCCAAGCATACAAACATCTTGAGAAAGTGTGTGTTTTTTTTCCTGTATATTTGTATTAATTTAAAATAGTCAAGAGATTGATACACCAGTAAGTGGGAAACTGTGTATGTTACCTGGAAGAAATAAAACAATGTTGGAACCAGTCCTTCATGAAGTAACAGACTTGTGAGAGAAATGGGTATTGTTGAAAGTGCATTTCACCTACCACAGACTTTCGTACTGGAGAAGGCTTTTGAAAGTGCTACGCACACATTGGTTTTAATTGACTAGCTGTCTAAATTGCAGGAGTTAAGTGTCTACCCCAAATCACCACATGTAAATTAAAATATACTCCATAGGGATTTGGGGTTTTTGTTTAATTTTTTATTTTTTTAATTTGTTGCCTGCCTTCTGTGGTGTTTATAACTGCATCAGTTCTGATCTCCCGTCCACTCTTAAATGAACTCCTAGGCAAAGCACCAGAAATTGTTGTCAATAAATATGGGTAATAATTGGTAATAATTATCAGACAAGTGAATATGAGATTCAGAGCTCTGCATTTAAAGGTAAATAATTGAAATTATGAGGTTTCTGAAGAGCACTATATGGTTTACATCTGCAGTCCATGTATTTTATTACACCCTTTAGTTAGAAGTGAAATAGCATATCATATGCGCACACATTTGTACATTTAAATTCTGTCCAACAGTACTCAATTGATGAAAATCTAAGCTTTACACTGAATTTTTGTTTCTTTTGTTACATGCTGTCAAAATTGATTTCAGGAAAAGCACAAACTGTGTGTATCCTGCTAAACAATAGGGATTCTGAACTTGATATGTATTAACATTTTTATTAATATAATTAGTATGTTCTTGTTACTTTTATGTCTATAAATGGGGTGTAATAAATTCACAGTGCTTTTGGGAATAAAGTGAGTTTAGTTGTGTTTATTATAAATTATTGTAGTTTTTTTTTTGCAATCTGTAGATAAGTAATATGTATTCTTATGTAACAATCATGAAAATAACTCATTTTAGTTAGAGGCGTCTAATTTATTGATGTACATACTGTATGTTTGTTGATATACAATTACTTTATTTTGTATATGACCAATAAACACATTTTAAAAATAATCACTTGTTTTGTTTGTTTAACAGATCTTTTAAAATTAAATAGTTCTGTTCAAGCCTTTTTATTTGTTTATATATATATATATATATATATATATATATATATATATACACACATATACACTGCTTGCTACCAAATTGTGTCCCAGTTTCTTCAACCTTTTTAGGACTTATTTTTGAACAAGCATTAGTAAAGCATGACAGATGCATGAAAGTGCTAGTGTGTAGTGTCAGCTCTTAATGAGATTTTTTGCTTTTGCTTCCCATGGTTTGACAGATTATTTTGGGACAGTGCCCTGCTTTGAATAACCTTGATTCATATGGGCCATACGCATAGTAAATTAGTTGTGTTTATTAATGGTGCTTATATGAATAATTGTAGCTTATCTATAGTTGTCCAGTTTTGTAATCTGCAAACTACATTCCACCAACCAAACTTGTCTTTTGAAGAATATACAATAAAGTACATCTGTAGTTCTTTTACTGGAAAACCATTGGAATATCTAGGTTTTTCATTCTTTTTAACAACTGTTGAGACATTGTACGTTAGTAACAGTAGAATGTTTAAATAATATAGCCAGAATCATTGGCCAGGGTGAGCATATTAAAGATTGAAGTTATTTTTAATCATACCTTTATCTGGCTCAGTTGCTGAGATTACAGTGTCATTGTCACATGTGTTTCTCCTAACTAAGTTTTGTTTTAGCAGAAGTTTATAGCCAGCTAATAGACACGGAGTTTCTGATCGCAGATCTATGATCTGAGCAAAGTGACATTCTGATGTGTACACATTCTCTATTTAAAGAGCGAGTAGATTTTAGAATCCTCTATCTTAAAGAATAAAATGAAGCAAATTATCATCATAGAGCCTAGCCCAGTTTTTTCACAATGTGATATGATCTCGTACACATAATCATGACAGAATAATTGGGATATTGTCATACTTTTTTAAAGCCATTTGCTTTTCAGAGCGGTGACGTTTTCACAAACAGAGCACCTAGACTTGCTTAGCTACCTTTTAGCCAAGTGTACTGAAAAAAATGTAAAATTAGACCAACATTTCCAATTCTTTTTTATAGGTTTGCAATGCAAAAACATTGTGTGGTCTACACCATATATGTTCAAAGAAAATAAACTTTTTCATTTTTTTTTTGTTTAAGAAGAGGGATCTTGATTTTTTTTTTTTTTTTGTTTTTGTTTGTTTTTGAATAAATGATGTTGTCCCAATTAGTTAATAATTTTAAAAATCATAATAAAGGCAGGGATTTAAGAAGGTCTGAGCATAATACCTATAAAAGCAGCCCAATAGAGCAAATACAAACCGTGTAAAGCCATAATAAATTTTGCAATCTGCACCTGAATGTTATGCTCTCCATTTGTCAGAATGGCTTCTACTTGTTTTCTTTATCTATTCAGCATCTGTTGTGCAGAGAGATGACCCTGTTAGGCAGGTGCCCTACTTGAACTTGCTTATTCACAGCTGAAAAGGAAACAAAATCTATCTGCAGGTAACTCTCCAGTGGTAGCTGCTCTGCATTTCACACTGTACTTTCCTCAAATTGCTCTGAGATCCCTGCTGAAGCCCATGGCAAGAACAAATTGCAACAAGAGGTATTTTAACGGCCAATGTAGGACACACTTAATTCTCTTCAGTATATTTCATTCTAACCAGTTTCTAAAATCTCTCCTGGCCCAGATATTTCAAGTTGAGCAAGCAGAGCAATAAATCGTTCCAGTCCTAATGCTCATTTTAACATATTTCAACTTGCGTCTCTTCTGTAATAAAAATCATTTAATGTTCTCTGCTGTATAAAAAAGACCAGAATTCCACCTGTTTAATCCATTGTACTTTCAACAAGTGCATAGCCATCTTTCAAGGCATTTTGTTGCTTTTCTCTCTCTCCCCATCCCTAAATGCACACACTTGATCTCCCCTTGGATAGCATTCCTTCTGTAGGTCCCCTTTGCTAGGAACTTCAAAATTCTGGCAGGAAAAATGTACAGGTAATTCTGACCTGACCTCATGGCTGAGGGTGCCAGCTTGAGACTACATGGTTAAAGGTACAGCTCTGGCAGGTGCTTTAAGATAAAGCATCAGTGATCTTCTCTTTTTGTGTTTGTTATATTTGAAGAAGATGCATTGATACAAATCTGTATTTGGGATAACCACTGCCGAAAGGATACAATGTATAATTAAGTTAAATCATCATGTTTAGGTAATAACAGTTTTTGCAAGTAGGTTTGAGATTTTCCTGCCTTCCACCATCTCATATGATCATGTTATCCACACAGTATTGAGTATGTTGTTCTTTTTTTTTTTTTTTTTTTAAACGTATCCAATTCTGTGTTGTAGGGAGCTGATTTCATCAGGCTTCGCTCCCTCTGCCCAAAGGAATCTCACTATGGCGCACTCCTGCAGTGGAGTGTTCATGTTCAGTTGATCTTGGCTTCAGCTAGATTATTGGCAAAGTGTTTGTTCAAATTACCCATAAGCCATCATGAACATGTATTATGTCAGCTTCTGTCTGTTGCAGTTACGTAGTAATATTCAAAATGCCTTGACTTTTTTCGTTTACCGTCTTATGTACAAGTACAGTATATACACTCACTGAGCAAATTCTTAGGAATTCTATACTAATACTGGGTAAGGGCTTGTTTTTGCATTCAGAACAGCCTTGGTTCTTTATGGCATAGATAGATACCACACAATGTTGGAAACATTCCTGTGAGATTCTGGTCCATGTTGACATGACTTCAAGCAATTTCTGCAGATTTGTCATATGTACATTCATACTGCGACTTTCCTGTTCTACAACATCCTAAAGGTGGGTCACTTAGACCATAGATGGTGTGTCACTTGCTCACAGATTTCGGTAACAAACGCCTCCTTATCTGCCCTCCGAGCCCTCGCAGCCATCCCTCTCAGTTCCTCGTACAGACCAGAGTTGCCATCAAGCCGTGCACTGCGATTCCTCTTGAGTATATCCAGGGTGCCCTCCAAGATGAAATTCCTCCTTCTGGGTACACCGGCAACACAAACACAACCCTCAGTAACCTTCAGGGTCTTGTGACACATGGTCTCTCACATCACATTAGGATTAGCACTCTGTTTGCTGCTGCAAAATTCAAGATTAATCAGGCCGGGCTACATTTTTGTAGTTTTCATCAGTCCAGGTTTGGTGAGCCTGTGCCTACTGCAGCCTTAGCTTTCTGTTCTTGAGAGTCATTCTGAGTTACTGTAGCCTTGATGTCCGCTTGAACCAGTCTGGCCATTATCATAGTTAGAATTCGGTATAGCCATTCACTCCCTGTAAGTTAACATGAGATATAACTTTCTTAGCTATTACTGTAAAACAGAGTGTTAATTTAGCCAAGTAGGAAATCGTCTCACTGCTAGCATGAACTGTTTGATATGTTTGCAAATAGGAGATGGCATACAGTTTTCAGACCATGCTTAATGTACCTAAAGTAAAACAGTATGCCCAAACTTAGATAATTAAACAAGATATGGGGAATTTGGAGACCAAGTCAACACCTTGAACTGTTTATGTTCTTCAAACCATTCCTGGACAATTTTGTGCAGTAGGCCAGGGTGTGTTATCCTGCTGAAAGAGGCCACTGCCATCAGGAAATACCAAGAGGATGCACTATACAGTACATGGTCTGCAACAATGTTTAGGTAGGTGATACAAGACAAAGTAACATCCACTTGAATACCAGGACTCAAGGTTTCAGAGCAGAACATTGCCCGCAGAATCACACTACCACTGCTGGCTTGCCTTCTTCCCATAGTGCATCCTGCTGCCACCTCTTCCCCAGGTAAACAACGCACATGGCCATCCACATGATCTAAAAGAAAATATGACCACCTTCTTCCATTGCTACGTAGTCCAGTTCTGATGCTCATTTGCCGATTGTAGGTGCTTTTAATGGTGGACAGGTGTCCTCTGATAGGTCTGCAGCTGTTCATCCCAATATGCAGCAAGCTGTGATGCACTGTGTATTTTGACACCTTTATGTCATTGCCAGGAACTTTTTCATCAATTTGTGCTAAGTAGCTCTTCTGTGGGATCAGAGCAGATGGACTAGCCTGTGCATCACTGAGCTTTGGTTACCAACGATTCTGCAACCAGTTCACCAGTTGTTCTTCCTTGGACCCCTTTTGGTAGGTATGGTACTAACTACTGCATACCAGGAACGCGCCAAAAGACCTGCCATTTGCAGATGATTTGACCCATTCATCTACCCATTGCAATTTGGCCCTTGTCAAAGTCTCTCAGATCCTTATGCTTGCCCATTTTTCCTACTTCCAATACATCAACAGCAACATTACCTTTGTAGAAAAGGCTGATATTATCCATGTATTGCTATGCCTTGAACACCAGTCCTCGCTTAAAAGCCAGTGCCATACACTCTTGGTGTCAGCTAAAAGGTCTAAGTTTGCCTGATGCATTCCTTCTGCCCAGTGCAGCCACTGTGGATTATCTAACACCAGACTATGTTACATCTAGGGATGTCTCTCAAATGTGTGAGCTGGACACCTAAGCTCTGAACAAAGGACCAAAAATCAAGGATGAGTAACATTGAGGGACAGAACTTTGCACCAGTGGTTAAACCAGAGGATGGCCTTATGTGCACCCAGGAAACCAATGGCAAGACCTCAGTTCCTTCCTTTAAAAACCCTTGTAAGACCCTAACTCATTGCTTTCATCTATGAGCTCACTGGTTAACCTAGCCATAATCTGTGCTGCCCAAAGCAGAAACTCCAATGCTTATGGGGTGTGACTGTAACAAAAGTTAAAACAATACCTTCTAATCCAAAGGGTAACTGGGGCTGGACTGGAAAAAGATGGAATACCTTCTGTAACAAGAGTTGAACCAGGGGTGCCACTAGTCCAAACCATGCTAAGATAATAAGTGCCCAAGTAGAGGAAGACCACATATGAGAGGCCACACATTTGCCTTGCTAAAGACAGGGGCTGACGGATCACCAACCAACCCAGCAGATGTACATTTGCTAGTAACTGAGGGCACTGTGTGTGCTTGTAAAACGTGAAAGGGAAACTACAGTACCACCCACAACCAAAAGGTGTGACCAAAGGCAAAGAAAGAGAGTCTTGTTTTGAATGTCCCTAGAGTCCTACTGTCTACCATACTAGTTTGGTAACCTGTTCCATGTGTCTGTGGTTCTCTGTATAAAGAAAAACCAAGTGTTTGTGTGAAATTTACCTTTAACAGTTTCCAACTGTGTCCACATGTTCTTGATGAACTCATTTTAAAGTAACAGTCTCTATCCACTGTGTTAATTCCTTTCATATATTTAAACACTATAATCATGTCTCCTCTTAATCTTCTTTTGCTTAAACTGAAAAGGCTACACTCTTTTATATGAGGGGCCAAACAGGCCATAAATCATATATTTCTGTGTGTAATCTATTGGTTTACATGTGAACACTATTGGTTTATGAATATTTACTATCGGTTTGCGTCCATACTTAATTGGTTTGCCTGCGTTAAATACTGGTTTCATTCATATGAACTGTATTGGTTTGTGTCCGTATATTATCGGTTTGTGCGTGAACTATATCCGTTTGTACGTGCATATCAATGGTTTGCATATGAACTATATTGATTTGCGTGTGTATATCACTGGTTCCAGTACATTTGGTATTGGTTTGTGAGTGAACCGCATTGGTTTTCGGTTGAATGTTTTCGGTTTGACGGTGACGGTGGATTTGTGTATGCACTATATTGGTTTCATGCACGTCTTATACTGGCTTCATGTGGGTAACCTGTCGATTTTGCGCTTGAACTCTGTTGGTTGTATGTGTGCACTATGTCGCTTTTGCTTATGAAACATATTGGTTATGCGTGCGCACCCTATCGCAACTCTGTGTATGAACTATATCGGTTCTGCGTGTGAACTATATTGGTTGTTCACGTGATCTTCAGAGGAAATGGGCGGGGCAAGAAACAGGAACTCAAGGGCCGGTAGAGTCATGGAGTGTAAAGACAAGTGTCTAGGAGACGCATCTGTGTTTAAACGGCACTATATATTTTTTCTGCACCATACGCTTGCGAAAGGACTTGGTGGTAATTATTACTATTTAACAGAATCTACCCCCTCCTTGAACCATTACTTTATCGTGGTGGAGGGGTTTGCGTGTCCCAATGATCCTAGGAGCTATGTTTTCCGGGGCTTTATGCCCCTGGTAGGGCCACCCAAGGCAAACTGGTCCTAGGTGAGGAAGTGGTTCAACAAACCTCTGATGAAGAATAAAAACCTTGGACGACGTTTTCCCTTGCCTGGACGCTGGTCACCGGGGCCCCCCTCTGGAGCCAGGCCTGGAGGTGGGGCTCGATGGCGAATGCCTGGTGGCCGGGCCTGCACCCATGGGGCTCAGCCGGGCACAGCCTGAAGAGGTAACGTGGGTCCTCCTCCCCATGGGCTCACCACCTATAGGAGGGGCCAAGGAGGTTGGGTGCAGTGTGAGTTGGGTGGTGGCCGAAGGCGGGGACCTTGGCGGTCTGAACCTCGGCTACAGAAACTGGCTCTTGGGACGTGGAATGTCACCTCTCTGAAGGGGAAGGAGCCTGAGCTAGTGCGCGAGGTTGAGAAGTTCCGGCTAGATATAGTCGGACTCACCTCGACGCACAGCTTGGACTCTGGAACCAATCTCCTTTAGAGGGGCTGGACTCTCTACCACTCAGGAGTTGCCCCTGGTGAGAGGTGCCGAGCAGGTGTGGGCATACTTATTGCCCCCCGACTCGGAGCCTGTGCATTGGGGTTTACCCCGGTGGACGAGAGGGTGGCCTCCCTCCGCCTTCGGGTGGGGGTGAAGGGTCCTGACTGTTGTTTGTGCATATGCGCCAAACAGCAGTTTGGAGTATCCACCCTTTTTGGAGTCTCTGGAGGGGGTGCTAGAGGGCATACCTTCTGGGGATTCCCTCGTTTTGCTGGGAGACTTCAATGTTCACGTGGGCAATGACAGTGAGACCTGGAAGGGCGTGATTGGGAGGAATGGCCCCCCCCGATCTGAACCCAAGCGGTGTTTTGTTATTGGACTTCTATGCTTGTCACGGATTGTCCATAACAAACACCATGTTCAAGCATAAGGGTGTTCATATGTGCACTTGGCACCAGGACGCCCTAGGCCTCAGGTCGATGATCGACTTTGTGGTCGTGTCGTCGGGCTTGCGGCCATATGTCTTGGACACTCGGGTGAAGAGAGGGGCGGAGCTGTCAACTGATCACCACCTGGTGGTGAGTTGGCTTAGATGGTGGAGGAAGATGCCGATCAGACCTGGTAGGCCCAAACGTGTTGTGAGGGTCTGCTGGGAACGGCTGGCAGAGTCCCCTGTCAGAAGTAGCTTCAACTCCCACGTCCGGCAGAACTTCAACCACGTGCCGAGGGAGGTGGGGGACATTGAGTCCGAATGGGCCATGTTCCGTGCCTCTATTGTTGAGGCGGCTGACCTGAGCTGTGGCCGCAAGGTGGTCGGTACCTGTCGTGGCGGCAATCCCCAAACCCGTTGGTGGACACCTGCGGTGAGGGATGCCGTCAAGCTGAAGAAGGAGTCCTATAGGACTTTTTTGTCCTGTGGGTCTCTGGAGGCAGCTGATAGGTACCGGCAGGCCAAGCGGAATGCGGCTTCGGTTGTTGCTGAGGCAAAAACTCGGGCATGGGAGGAGTTTGGAGAGGCCATGGAGAACGACTTTCAGACGGCTTCGAGGAGATTCTGGTCCACTGTCTAGCGTCTTAGGAGGGGGAAGCAGTGCAGTGTCAACACCGTATATGGTGGGGATGGTGCGCTGCTGACCTCGACTCGGGACGTTGTGGGTCGGTGGGGGGAGTACTTCGAAGACCTCCTCAATCCCAATAACATGCCTTCCAATGAGGAAGCAGAGCCTGGGGACTCTGAGGTGGGCTCTCCCATCTCTGGGACTGAAGTCACCGAGGTGGTCAAAAAACTCCTTGGTGGCAGGGCCCCGGGGGTGGATGAGATATGCCCGGAGTTCCTTAAGGCTCTGGATGTTGCATCTGGATTGGCAGACCGGGGTGGTGGTCCCCCTCTTTAAAAAAGGGGACCGGAGGGTGTGTTCCAACTACAGAGGGATCACACTCCTCAGCCTCCCTGGAAAAGTCTATTCGGGGGTTCTGGAGAGGAGGGTCCGTCGGATAGTCGAACCTCGGATTCAGGAGGAACAGTGTGGTTTTCATCCTGGTCGCGGAACAGTGGACCAGCTCTTCACCCTTAGCAGAGTCCTGGAGGGTGCATGGGAGTTTGCCCAACCAGTCTACATGTGTTTTGTGGACTTGGAAAAGGTGTTCGACCGTGTCCCTCGGGGAATCCTGTGGGGGGTGCTCCGGGAGTATGGGGTACCGGACCCCCTGATAAGGGCTGTTCGCTCCCTGTACAACCGGTGTCAGAGCTTGGTCCGCATTGCCGGCAGTAATTCGAACCCGTTTCCAGTGAGAGTTGGACTCCGCCAGGGCTGCTGCCCTTTGTCACCGATTCTGTTCATAACTTTTATGGACAGAATATCTAGGCGCAGCCAGGGTGTTGAAGGGGTCCGGTTTGGTGGACTCAGGATTGGGTCACTGCATTTTGCAGATGATGTTGTCCTGTTTGCTTCATCAGGCCGTGATCTTCAGCTCTCTCTGGATCAGTTCGCAGCTGAGTGTGAAGCAGCTGGGATGAGAATCAGCACCTCCAAATCCGAGACCATGGTCCTCAGCCGGAAAAGGGTGGAGTGCCCTCTCAGGGTTGGGGGAGAGATCCCAAGTGGAGGAGTTCAAGTATCTCAGGGTCTTGTTCACGAGTGAGGGAAGAATGGAGCGTGAGATCGACAGGCGGATCGGTGCGGCATCCGCAGCGATGCGGGCTCTGCATCGGTCTGTCGTGGTGAAAAAGGAGCTGAGCCGTAAGGCAAAGCTCTCAATTTACCAGTCGATCTACGCTCCTACCCTCACCTATGGTCATGAGCTATGGGTAGTGACCGAAAGAATGAGATCGCGAATACAAGCAGCTGAAATGAGTTTCCTCCGCAGGGTGTCTGGGCTTTCCCTTAAAGATAGGGTGAGAAGCTCAGTCATCCGGGAGGGGCTCAGAGTAGAGCCGCTGCTCCTCCACATCGAGAGAAGTCAGATGAGGTGGCTCGGGCATCTGATCAGGATGCCTCCTGGATGCCTCCCTGGTGAGGTGTTCCGGGCACGTCCAACCGGGAGGAGGCCCCGGGCAAGACCCAGGACACGCTGGAGGGACTATGTCTTCCGGCTGGCCTGGGAGCGCCTTGGGATTCTCCCGGAAGAGCTGGAAGAAGTGGCCGGGGAGAGGGAAGTCTGGGCCTCTCTGCTCAAGCTGCTGCCCCCGCAACCCGACCTCGGATAAGCGGAAGAGGATGGATGGATGGATGGATAACAGAATATACCCTTGAGTCTGTAATGAACACAAGGCTGAAGTTAGGTACGTATTCGGCCGTCTTCTTATTCGGTCCCATCTACATGCTTGCTTGCAACCCGCCCCTGTACTTGTTCACACAGTATTTGCAAAACTGTTACTTATTCTAATGGCAAAATATTCAACATTTACGATTGACGGCTTTATGCAACATAACATTTAGTTACTACAAGTTAGATTTATTATGCCCAGTGAACCTGCACAGCACCGCACAGACAGGTGAAGTGACTTGCTCAGGGTCACACAGTGTCAGTCTCAGGACTTGAACCCACGAGCAAAGGGTTGAAAGTGCAAATCCCCAACCGCAATGCATGCACATCTATAACGTGTATATTAATTGACTAAACGTGTCAATTCTTTGAAAAGCTAAACATTTAACATTTAGGACCTGCATGGGTCAGTTACATCATATTGGGCCACCTTACCTTTCACAGTTTTGTGAAAAGACAGATGCGTTTTTTTAAGATGCAGCGGAGTTTTACTCTGCCCAGTGCGAGTATCAGGGTGAAACTGACAATGTATTCCCACTTCAATATCAGATAAATGGGATTTACTGTGATATTTAATGGGCACTGTAAAATGTTAAATGACGTTGGGTCACCTTAATTTTCATAGTTTTGTGACATTGGCATATATAAACTTGTCCAGGACAGATTCATATGTTAAATTAGAGTTTACAATTTTGACCCGTGCAGGACCAAAATGTGGAATATTTATTTTTTCAAATATGGATCAGTCTGTAATGATGCCGATTAATGTACACGCTGTTGAATATTTTGCCTTGCTGTTATAATAGAATAAGAAGCTGCTTTGCAAAAGCTGTGTGAATAAGTAGCTGACTGCAAGCTTATACTGGGAGGAGCTGGGAGTGAATAAAACGCCAGCTGAATGCATACCTACTGTAACTTCAGTCCTTTGATCATTTCAGAATTAAGGGAAAATACTGGTAAAAAGAATTACACCAAGCCCTTTCACAAACATACAGTGACGTGCAAAAGTATTCAATCCCTTTAAAAGTCATCCTAATTTTCTGCATGACAAAAGATTTGTCCACATATTTATCCATTTGGTATTTTTAAAGTGAACTCTTGTGCTGTAACAAAACGTTATCAAACTCCAACTAACTAAAGAAAATCTCCAAAGTGATTGTTTGCCTAATCATTCAAGCCCAACATATTCATACTTTGTCAAGAACCTTTTTGCTGCAGTAACAGCCTTCATTCTTTTGGAGTATGTAAATATGCCCCAGTTCTGCACATTGCTCAGGCGTGATTCTTCCCTATTCTTCTTGGCATTATTCCTAGGTACTCTCTATGTTGGTGGAATGGTATCTCTGAACAGCAGTTTTCAAACAATGCCCCAGATTCTCAACAGGGTTAAGATCCGGGCTTTGACTTGGCCATTCCGAAACATTCACCTGTCTGTTTTTGAGCCATCCCAGTGTCACTTTGGTCTAATGCTTAGGGTCATTGTCATCTTGAAAGATGAATCTTCTCCCGAGCTTTAAATTCATAGCAGACTGGAATGAGTTCTCCTGCAATATTGTGTGGTATTTGCGCCCATCTATTGTCCCTTCAACTCTGACAAGATTCTCAGTCCCAGCACATGAAAAACATCCCCATAGCAAGATGCTGCCACCACCATATTCCACTGTAGGTCTGGTGTTTCTTGTGGCATGGGCAGTGTTTGATTTACACCACACATTCTGTACCTCTTTGAAGTCTGAGAAAAAAGTTCTTTCTATTTTGGTTTCATTTGACCATAAACCCTTCTCCCCACATTTAACTGGAAAAACGCCATATGTGCTTTTATGTGGACCATCTTAAGGAATGGCTTCTTTCTTGCCACCCTTCTGTAGAGGCCTGTTTAATGGAGAGCTCTTGAAATTTTGGAACCCTGCACCTTCACTCCAGTTTCAGCCAAAAAGCATTGCAAACATCTGAGAGTGACGGTTGGATTTCTAGTTTCCTCTCTCACCAGTTGATGTCTAACTCTGATGTTCAGTCTTGAGGGACGGCCTCTTCTAGTAAGAGTCTGGGTGCTGTGATGAACATTCCACTTTCTGATGATGGATCCAGTAGTGCGCAATGGGACATTCAAACTGATATTTTTATAATTATTTCCTGCTACCTTGTGCATTTCAGTAACTTTGTTTCTCACATCAGCAGAATGTTCCTCTCTCTTCATTTTTTCAGACTGTCCACCAAAGACTACGGCCCCTACGAAGGGGGCTTTTTACATCCAAAGAGAAAGTAGCACCTCATTATGTTTAAGTATGACTGTGAACTGTCTGCCACCTTTGTAATTAATTTGTTATTGGTGTAAACCTGGAGCTTCCAAAGCACAGAGCTTTAAACACTTATGTAAACACTAACTTTGGAGATTTTCTTCTTCAATTAAATGTCTACATAAAATAGTTTATTTTGACTTTGGAAATGTTTTGTTACAGCATAAGAAAAAATACGGAATGAATAAATATGTGTACAAATATTTTGTCTTGCATAAAATTATGACAACCTTTAAGGGGATTGAATACTTTTGCATGTCACAGTATGTTTGAAAAAGGGTTTGGTGGTACTGTAATTATTTTTAAGCTAGGTGCACATTCAGCTGCCTTTTTATTCACTTCTAGCCACATCCAGTTTAAGTTTGCAGTCAGCTACTTATTCACAAACCAGCTTCTTCTTCTATATTAACAGCAAGGCAAAATATTCTACAGTGTGTAGACTGATCCATTATTTGAAAAAATAAATATTCCAGATTTTCAACCAAAACTTGAACGGGTTGAAAATGTTAAACTCAACTTTAACAATGGAATCTGTCCTGGACAAGTTTATATTATGCCAATTAATATACATGTTGTAGATGTGTAAGTGTTGTGGCGTAGTGTTTAAGACTGCACTTTTAAACTGAGTTCGTGGGTTCAAGTCCTGATAATGACACTATGTGACCATAAACAAGACACTTCACCTGTCTGTGTGGCGCGGGGGGCACAGGGCGAATGTAACCAGTAGTATCTAAATGTTGTATGTTGGATAAAGGCGTTAGTAAATGTAGAATATTTAGCCTTCAGAAGGAATAACTGGTTTCAAAAGTTGTATGAAAAAGTACTGTGGCTGGGTGCGAGCAAATAAGAAGACGGCCCAATACGTACCTCACTTCAGCCTTGTGTTCATTACAGACTCAAGGGTAGATTCTGTTAAATAGTAATAATTACCACCAAGTCCTTTTGCAAACGTATTGTGCAGAAAAATATATAGTGCCATTTAAACGCAGATGCGTCTCCTAGCCACTTGTCTTTACACTCCATGACTCTACTGGCCCTTGAGTTCCTGTTTCTTGCCCCTCCCATTTCCTCTGAAGATCACATGAACAACCAATATAGTTCACACGCAGAACCGATATAGTTCATACACAGAGTTGTGACAGGGTGCGCACATATAACCAATCTGTTTCATACGCGAAACCGACATAGTGCACACATACAACCAATAGAGTTCAAGTGCAAAATCGACAGCTTGCCCACATGAAACCAGTATAGTGCATACACAAATCCATTGTTAGACTGTCACAGAACACAAGCCAAAATAGTTCATACGCAAACCGATAACATGCAAGCATAAACCAATGCAGTTCACTCACAAACCAATAACAAATCGTACTGGAACCAGTGATATACACACGCAAATCAATATAGTTCATATGCAAGCCAGTGGTATGCACATATGAACTTGAATTTCCCTTGGGATTAATAAAGTATCTATCTATCTATCTATCTATCTATCAAACGGATATAGTTCACGCACAAACCGATAATATACGAACACGAACCAGTATAGTTCATATGAATGAAACCAGTATTGTACGCACGTAAACCAATTAAGTATGCATGCAAACCGATAGTAAATATTCATAAACCAAAAGATTACACACATAAATATATGATTTATTGCCTGTTTGGCCCCTCATACTTTTATCCTTTCCTCATAATTCATCCCTTGTATTCCTGGACTCAGCCTAATGCACTTCACTGGATTTTTCCTAGCACTCCTATGTCCTTTATGTAGTCTGGACACCAAAACTCTACACAGTGCTCCAGATGAAGTCTAACCAGTGTGTTATAAAGCATAAGCATAACCTCCATGGACTTGTATTAATTGTAATTTAGCTGGCTTTGTCCTTTATCTCTTATATATATTTCTCTTCTGGTTTATCCTGCTTCCTCTTCAAACCCAGTGCTGCCCACACGGCTTTTCTCGATTCCTTCCAAACCCTTCCCCACGCTGCCTGCAGCATCCCATACACCCCCACGCCGCTTTTCTCAATTCCTATTCCTCCTTTAGACTACCACGTTCCCCGCTCCTCTCATGATCTCATTGGTGTCACGTCACCACCCTATATCTCATAGACATAGAATTACTAGACACCGCATGACCAGTAGCATCGTACGTCAACATCACTGACATATTGTGAGTGGCACTGCTGTGGAGTGAAGTAATGAATAATGTGCTGCTTGGGATTGTACAAACCGCTGTACGCTCCAAACCAGATCCCAGGGGATTACATTTCATAGGTAAGGCTGAACAATTGTTTTGGTTATATGTGGCCATTAGAAAATCCTGTTTTATAATCTTAGGACTCAAGGTCACCTTACATTAAAATTAAACAACATTAGTAAAATTAAAACAAGAGAATGATAAATCAAAAAGCAATAATTAGCAAACAAACAAAGACAACTGGCAGTAAAAGTGCAAAATTCACAATTGGTATGCCAGTTTGAAAAGATAAGTTTTGAGGGCAGTTTCAATATGTGTTATTGAATCGAGCTGACGTATATGAGAGGAAAGAGAATCCCGAGTTGAGGGGCACTACGAGAGATGCTCGATCTCCCGTAGAACAGAGTCTGATGTGTGATACAGAAAGTAGAGCTGCTGATGAGGATCTGAGTGAGCGAGAGGAGTGCAAGTCTGTAGGAGATCAGTGAGGCTGTGGAGAGCTTTAAATGTTAAGAGCAGTATTTAGTATTGTACTGTATTCTGTCGTTAACAGGGAGCCAGTGAAGTTGAGAGAGAATAGGTGTAGTATGTTCAGTGGATTTAGAACAGCAGGTTATTATCCTGGCAGCAGAATTTTGAAGAAGTTGTAAGCAATGGATACATTTTTGTGGGATGCCAGATAGAATAGCATTACAGTAATCTATACGTGAGGTGATGGAAGAAGGCAGTCTGAGAAATGTTACTTATATGGGAGGAATTTTTGAATAATAATAATTATTTAATAAAAATTGCCATTATTAGTGTATAAATGGATATAAATAATTGTATGTAAACTATTTGCCAAAGTCTGTTGTATGTAAATGATACTGTTTTAAACGTTATTGTTTTTTTTATCAGAAAACCCGGTTTCCATGTCTACCTGTATTAGTTTAAATGGCACTTTAGCCACTCGCAATAGGGCGGACGCGCTGACGTATCGTGTCGACTGGGCAACACAGTGAATGTGGCGTCTATCTATATATGTCTATGCTATATCTAGCCTGACCGCATGACCTTTCACTTCGGCCATGTCTGCACCTGGGAGTCTTTTCCATAGCCTGCTACAGGAAGGTACTCTCTCGACCATTGGCATTAGTTTCGCTCCTTGCTATTTTTGTTATACTGCAACGGTTGTTTCCTAAACCATTGTTATAAAATGAACGACAGTATCTTCTCTGTCGACGGGTTTTTGTACAATGTCATCTGTATTCCGGGATCTGGCAACTGCCTGTTTCTATCAATGGGTTATTTCTTGACACAAACAGTTGACGAAGGCAATGCACTCTCACTACGACATAGGGCAGTAGATTTCGTTGCATCACATTGGGACAGATTTGGAGACGTTCTTCCTGTTGTTCTTTCCAACGCAAGTCGAGTTATCACAGCAAGTCAGGAGTACTATCAATACATGGCAACATCTGGAGTTTATGGTGGTGAAGCTGAAATTCAATCTCTTTTCGAGATTAGATCTTTCAACTCATTATCTGTCGTCTCCAGCAAAACACCTATTCACAACTGCGTCTTTCAAGAAGTATTTCTTTCTTCTTGATTTCTGAATTCCTTTCTCACCGTTTTCCGTTCCTATTCTTACACCGCCGTATGCTATGGCAGGCATCGGCTAGTATTATTCTATTATGGTATAGGTGTGACTGTGATGGAAAGGTAATAACCTTGTGAAGGATAAGTTGTGGCTGTTATGAGTTTCTGATCCTACATCCAGTAACAAAGTGTAGTGCAGCATCTCACACACAATCATCTACACATTCACACAAACTTAGGGATGGAAGAGTTGGTAAGCAAATGCAGAGGCTAACAGTGGGCAAATGAACACCACAGTGCAAACACAAGAAGTTAATAACTAGCTAAAGAACTTATCCATCTTGAACACATGAAAGATCAGAATTCATATGTTATGCGCCTTTTTCTAGTTGAAAATTGTGATTGTAACTGTGCTGTGCTGATGGGAAACGGGGGAAAAGTGTTTCCTATAGGAAAACAATTTTTAAAAATTATGCTGAACTTGTGTCCATGTCTGTCTGTGTGAGGGTTGGGGAGCTGGTGTGCCCCCTGATGGCCACAATACACATTTATATATACTTGCATATATACATCTTCTGTTATCCTTATGTTATACTGTACAAACATTGTATTAATTTATTTATTGCAACAAGTGTGATTAGGTTATTTCTGAAAGTAAGTCTATTGCCACATCAAACCAAAACAGAGAAAATGAAAATGTTAATGTAGACTTTTGCCAACTTAAATTGTATAGATCACTTTATATTTATAGCATCCAGGTTGTAAAGTGAAACAGAGATCCCACACTCAACCTACATTTAACTTGGCACCCCTTGGAGGGCGTCTTGTAATACACCTCACACAGCACCTTCAGAAACTGACTGTTCACTTGCTGCCATATACTGTATATCTCACCCCTTGACAGATGCCATTGTAACAAGATAATCAATGTTATTCACCTCACCTGTCAGTGGTGAAGTATTTTGTGGCTGTAGTGGTACAGTGGTGCCTCATACTTTGAATAATGGAAACTTTGAATGTTCTAGAACAGAACTGAGAGGACATGGTGGAAGTGTTACCTGGTAGCGCACCACAACAAATAATCAGATTGTGATTCAGACCTGAGAATCCACAGACTCCAGGCTGCTTGAGGATCTGAAAACACTGGACAGTAAGATTTTTGCTTTCTAAACAGCTTTGGGAGGATGTTTTGGATTTTGGTTTGATGATCACAAAAATCTCCTTTATTTTCCTATCATGCTCTATTTTATTGCAATCACCTACTTTATAGATTTCTTCTCATATTCAAATGACTGAATATGAATAATATATATGCTATATATATATATACATATATACTCAGCAAAAAAAGAAACGTCCCTTTTTCAGGACTGTGTATTTCAACAATAATGTTTTAAAAATCCAAATAACTTTACAGATCTTCATTGTAAATTGTTTAAACAATGTTTCCATGCATGTTCAATTAACCATAATCAATTAATTAACATGCACCTGTGGAATGGTCGTTAAGACCTTAACAGCTTACAGAAAGTAGGCATTTAAGGTCACAGTTCTAAAAACGCAGGACACTAAAAGAGACTTGTCTACCGACTGTGAAAAACACCCAAAGAAAGATGCCCAGGGTCCCTGCTCATCTGCGTGAATGTGCATTAGGCATGCTGCAGGGAGGCATGAGGACTGCTGATGTGGCTAGGGCAATAAATTGCCATGTCCACACTGTGAGATGCCTAAGACAGCGCTACAGGGAGACAGGAAGGACAGCTGATCATCCTCGCAGTGGAAGACCACGTGTAACAACACCTGCACAGGATCGGTACATCCGAATATCACACCTGTGTGACAGGTACAGGATGGCCACAACAACTGCCCGAGTCACACCAGGAACACACAATCCCTCCATCAGTGCTCAGACTGTCCGCAATAGGCTGAGAGATGCTGGACTGAGGGCTTGCAGGCCTGTTGTAAGGCAGGTCCTTACCAGACATCACCAGCAACAACGCCGCCTATGGGCACAAACCCACCTTCGCTGGACCAGACAGGAGTGGCAAAAAGTGCGTGAGTTTCTGCATGACAACAATGTCAGTGTTCTGCCATGGCCAGCGAAGAGCCCAGATCTCAATCCCATTGAGCACGTCTGGGACCTGTTGGATCGCAGGGTGAGGGCTAGGGCCATTCCCCCCAGAAATGTCCAGGAACTTGCAGGTGCATTGGTAGAAGAGTGGGGTAACATCTCACAGCAAGAACTGACAAATCTGGTCCAGTCCATGAGGAGGAGATGCACTGCAGTACTTCAAGCAGCTGGTGGCCACACCAGATACTGACTGGTACTTTTGATTTTGAGCCTCCCTTCATTCAGGGACACATTGTGAAACATTTTTAGTTTATATCTTATGGTGTTGACTCTTTTAGTGTTCATACAAATATTTATACATTAAGTCTACTGAAAGTAAAAACAGTTGAAAGTCAGAGGACGTTTCTTTTTTTGCTGAGTATATATATATAAATATATATGTATATACAGTATAAATGTATAGCATACATATTATTCATATTCAGTCATTCGAATATGAGAAGAAATCTATAAAGTAGGTGATTGCAATAAGTATTATATACTTATATATACTGTGACAGATAGGGGGCTCTGTCGTCCACTTGAACCCTCAGACCAGACACCAGATACCAGGTAAAAGTCCAATAATTGACTTTATTAAAGCAACAATGTGCACAAAGCACCCTCCACTCCACAATACTCATAAATCCAATAAACACAATAATAAATCAATTCTCCTACTTCCAGACACGTTGCCACCCTTCCTCCCGACTCAGCTCACTCATCTGGGATTTCCCAGAGTCCTTTATAGTTCATGACCCGGAAGTGCTTCTGAGCCCTCAGTCCACGTGATTATCTAGTACTTCCGGATCGGGTGAAAACTCTTATTCTTCATCCCGGAAGTATGTCATTTCCTCTGTCGCTGTGCCTAAGATGTACTTCCGGGTTATAGGGAAAATAGCAGTCCCTGCTCCTTCCTGCAGCGTCCCCTGGAGGTCCTCATGGTATCCAGCAGGGCTGTGATGAAAAACTCCACTGTCCATGATGCCCTGCTGGAATTCGGGGCACCTCTATGTTGCAAGAAGGGCTCCACCTGGCGGCCTGGGGGTATTGGCCAGGATGAACGGCCGGCCATATCCCACAATACACACACACACACACACACACACACTAGGGGGCTTTGCCCCCTGCTCACTTCGCTCGCTAACCCCTTGGGCCTGGGCTACACGCTAGCCCCTTTGTGGTTCTGCCGCTCATGTATGGGGATGCGGATGTACAATTTAAACAGATTTTTATTTTCATGGGAATTGTTACATATGGATCAACGCAACATATAACTTCCTGTTATTGAATTTTGTTTCTTTCTGTCTTTCAAATAAAATTACTTTTTCGAATGTTTGGCACTGTGATTTGTTAATTGTCTTTGCAAAAACTATTCTAATGGGAAACTGTTAACGTTTTAATACAAATGGCATATCAAGATCTCCTTTGTTGTCTAATGTTATCTGTGGAAGATGTACTACATTGCCTTTCTTGGATACATCCTTCTTTCTGTAGTAATTTGTGTGTTGGAAGACCGAACGTTGTTAACGGTTGTAGATATTCTTTGGGATATTGTAAGTTGTTGTTTTCATCTTCCGCACGATCACCATTAACTGTTTCAGCATACTCTATTTACATCTTGCCTGAAGAAGGGGCCTGAAGAAGTTGCCTCAAAAGCTTGCATATTGTAATATTTTTAGTTCGCCAATAAAAGGTGTCATTTTGCTTGACTTTTCACTACATTCATAATGGCTAACACGGTACAACACCCTTTTACTACAGCATACTCTATTGATACACATTTAACCAATTTGCCGTGTAACCAATCATCATTTTTGGTGTTAATTCATTTGACTCCCTCGTTTCTCGGTGCTAGAGGACCGTGGTCTTCTTTGAAAATGTTTGAGAGGAGGGTGTGACTTGAAAAAAATCTCAAGGCAAAAGTCTCGTCTTGTGGGACTTGAAAAAATCTCTCTTCCAAAAAGTCTTGTCTCCAAAAAGTCTTGTTGCATCAAAGGATTTTTTTCTATAATAGAGATATCCTGTGGAAGAAACAGAGAAGTGGGCTGAGTCGTGGCTGGGCTTTCCTTCTGGTAGTCTGTGGAAGAGGGAGAAAAGGTATTAGTACCATTCACAAACCCTTGGCTCTGCATCCTTACCCCCAGTTAAGCCCTTAGACTGCCTCCGATGCACATGTGTGTGACACGCCCCCCCCCTTCAGCCCAGCCCCACCAACCAAGAGGTCATGAACCCAGGAGAGGGCATCAGTGTTGGCTTGAAGAGAGCCTGTACGATAAACCACAGTAAATCAGTAGGGCTGAAGGTCTAAAAACTACCGTGTGACCCACAGGTTTGTCACTTTAAGGGGGGCCATCCACTGGAGTGTGGCATGGTCCGTGACAAGAGTGAACTCGCAACCCAGGAGGTAATACCTCAGCTGCATCACTGCCCATTTAGTCGGGAGGGCTTCCCTCAATTTCTGGCTCAGGAACATGATGGGGTGTTCAACACCATCAACTCTTTTGCTCAGCACGGCTCCTAGACCTGTGTCCAAAGGGTCCGTCTGGACAACAAAAGGAGGAGATAAGTCTAGCGCTCTTAGCACCGGCGCCGACATGAGGGCCTGCTTAAGATCATGGAATGCAGCATCTGCCTTGCTATCCCACACCACATAGTTAGGGATCCATTTCTTTGTCAAGTCTGTCAAAGGCGTCGATCTCCTGTAGAACCAAGGAACAAACTGGCGGTAGTAACTCACTAACCCCAATAAGGCTTCTACTTGCTGTTTGACTTTTTGGACAGGACCAGTTTAGAATGGTGTGGACTTTTGAACAATGTGGTCTGACAAATATTTGGCCTCCTCAAGCCCTTTATTCATGTCAAGTGTGGTCAAATAATAAGCCTTACCTGTTCATTCAAGGAGGTCATCTACTTGGGGCATTGGATAAGCATCAAATTGAGAGATTTGGTTAAGCCGCAAGAAGTTGTGACAGAACCTCCAACTTGCATCCGGCTCAAAGATCAGGACAATAGGACTGGACCAGGGGCTGTGGCTCTCCTCAATAACTCCAAGGTCCAGCATACACCTGATCTCAAGCTCCACCTCTGCTCATTTGGCCTCAAGAAGAAGATAGGGCCTCTCACTGACTATCACCCCAGGTTCTGTCACGATGTCGTGCTGAACCAGAGAGGTCCAGCCTGATGTCTTGCTTACCACTTCTGGGACTGACAGGATGGCTGCTTCGAGCTCCTGTCTTTGTTTTAGTGTCAAATGAGTGCCAAGATTAAGGTTGAATTTTTGGGCAAAAAGGGAACTGTGCTGTCTGGTGGTCAGGATCCCTGTCCTTCCACAGTTTCAGCAGATTTACGTGGTAGATCCATTTGATCAGTAGACAATTTGGTTGTTTCAGTAAATAGTCGACAAGGCCTTTTTGCTCCTTAACCTTGTAGGGGCCCTGCCATTGGGCTAATAATTTGGAGTGGAAATTGGGAATGAGTACCATAACCCCATCGCCTGGGTGGAACTCCTGGAGAGTCGTGCCATGTTCATAACTACAGGCCTGTGCTGACTGAGCCTTCTCCATGTGCTCTTTTAGTACTGACCTGATTTTGTCTAATCTATCTCGTAACTGTGTGATGTATTCTAGAATGTTTGAAGACCACAGGGTCTTGTCCTCCCAGCCTTCTTTTTGGAAGTCCAATATTCATTGGGGTTGACATCCATATACTAATTCAAATGGGGAGGATCCTGTGGAGACTTGGGGCACTTCTCTGTACGAAAATAATACAAGGGTAAGTAACTGATCCCAGTTCCTTCCATTTTCACTGACTACCTTGCACAACATATGTTTGAGAGTCTGTTTGAACCTCACAACCAGACCATCGGTCTGGGGGTGATATACCAAGGTTTTCAGACATTTTCTTTTAAGACTTGGTTACCTTCTTGATTATTTCCAAATTGAATGGCGTCCCTTGGTCCGTTAGGGGATGCTGACTCGCAGAAAGACCCCTACGAGTTCCCGTGCGATAGTTTTTGAATTGGCTGAACGCAAGGGGACAGCCACCAGGAATCAGGTGGCATAATTGATGAGGACTAAGATATATTTATGTCCTTGTGCTGAGGGTTCAAGGGATCCTATGATTATCCACCCCTATATGCTCAAAGAGAATGTCGATTATAGGAAGAGGAACTAGAGGAGCACAGTCCCTGCATGGTATCTGTCGTAATTGACACTCAGGGCATGAGCTACAAAAACAATGGACCTCCTTTTTTGGTGGCCTGTGGAAGAGGGAGAAAAGGCATTAGTACCGTTCATCAACCCTTGGCTCTGCATTTTACCCCCAGTTATGTCCTTAGATTGCCTCCCATGCACACATGTGTGACAATGCATATATATACATATACACAGGGGTGGGTAAAAGAAGGTTTACAGTTATGAGCATGCAAAACACAGAGTTTATTCTTGCATTATTATTTATTTAATAATTATTGTACTTATTATTTGTCTTATTATTATTATCATTAAACGTGTATGTCTTTTTCTATATGAAGAACTATAATCTTACTTTTGCCCACCACAGTCTGTGTATATATATTGTGAAATAAACAGACTCGACACACTCAGAAAGGTTTGGGGCAGCCACCCGTGTAATATCCCTGGCTGCAAAAAGGGTATGAAAATGGCACTTATGTGCATAGGTTGGAGTCCACAACTGAACTGATGTCTTAATGAAAACAGGCCAGGATCGGAGGTGACATGACGGAACTGGAAGTGATGCTGGAACCAGAAGTGATGTTTTTCTGCGAGCCGGAAGTGGCATCATCAAGGTTGAATCAGGTAGGTTTTCCCATTTTTGAACTGCAGAGACAACAGAAGAAGCTTTAGTGCACCCCGCAACCCCCTGGCCTGGCGTGGAATTACCTTCACTTGGTCCTTATAGCTACTTCCTGCTCACACGTGTGTGACATGATATATATACACTAGGGGGCTTCGCCCTCTGTTCGCTTCGCTTGCCAAAACCCGTGTTTGGTTTTCCGGATACACACTTTTAAGATTTTTTTTCTTTGAATTGTTGCTATTTCATTAGTTTCACTTTTATTTCAGAACTTCTGTTAAAACAATATTTGGAATCTTTCAAGTCCCAATGTGCTGAATCTTTTTAATGAGGTCAGTGAGACATGTGTTTAATGACTTTGAACCATAATTCAGCATAGGTTTCTCCAAAATGATCTACATCATCAGCAGTTAATAATGTTTTTTGAAAAGTAACCAATAAATGCATGTGAGGTAAACCCAGTTTTTGAAATTCTCCCACTTAAATTTCAAAGCCTTACGATATTTACATACTTCTGACATATCACCTATGTCCATATCAATCTCTATTTGCCTTTTCGTTATTTCTCCGAGTAATAATTTCTCTTTTTTTGTGCTAATGTGATGTTTACTTTTTTTGCTTGGACATTGTTGTTTTTTTCTGCTTTCATATTCTGATCTTCCTCTGCATGTGTTTTGCGCCTACGTTTTTTTTTTTTTGAGTCTTTTGAATTCCAGTTTTCATTATCTCTAACCTGCTCTGCATGTGTTTGGCCCCCTTGTTTTTTAACCTCTTTATGACGTTTTACTTTGATTTCTACTGTCTTTTATTTCTGACTTCGCTTTGTCCTGCTTTTTTTTTAATGACACCTGGTCCATGGTGATTATTTTCCCTTTTTCGAGTAATAATTTCTGTTTGTTTGTGCTACTGCTATCTTTACTTTCTTTTTTTTTATACTTTCCAATTTTCCTGCTTTCATATTCTTTAACTTTCTCCACATGTGTATCGTGCCGTTTTTTTTTTTAATCCTTTCGAATTCCACTGCTTTCATAATCACTAACCTGCTCTGCATGTGTATAACACCAACGTTTATGAACGTCTTTATAAAGTTCTACTTTGTCTTTTACTCTTTGTCTTTTAATTCTGAGCCCGATTGGATGTGATTTTTTTCAATTCCACTTGTTCCGGGCTGGTAATTACTTTCCTTATTTTCTGAATTTACACCTAGAAGCAACAGTTCCAAAGAGTGCTGAACAAAAACCGAATTACACTGCTACGCTCAAACAGATAAACCACACGCCGTGGCGCGATTGTTGAGCATTCGCCTGTAGTGCCCGCGTCCGAGGTTCGATTCCCGAGAAGGGATTCACTAAGTATGTACGCGCGCTTCTCGATTTATTTTAATCTCGCATCCCCTTAGTTTGAGACGTATGAAACGCATGCGGTTAACGCAGAAAAACAGATCACCTATTGAAGCTTCATGAATAATGGATACTTTATTCGCGATCAATGATTGTTTTGGTAAAGCCATACTCAGTGTATTCATTAGATGAACGGTAAAAAAGTAAGAGCGAGGGGACGGTAACTTACTGAAGCACACAAGCAAAACCACAATAGCACGCGGGCTCGTTGTACTGACTTGCGCGATCACATTCCAAAAAATATTTCTTTTCAAGTTCTATTTAGTCCATATGAGTCAAACTCAAGGCCCACAGGCCACATCCGGCCCGGCGTGTAATTATATCCGGCCCGCGAGATCATTTTATATACTGTATTATTGTTATTAATGGCCCGGGGATATGAAGCGCTGGTAACACAATAAACTACAGATCCCATAATGCAGCGCTTCAGCTGCCTTGCCGAACACTTACCGCGTTAATCAAGTCTAGCTTGTGACGCTGCAAGTTATTGCGAAGCTAGCCCACACGATGCCGAAGAGAAAAGTTGATTCTGAAAATAGAGCCTTTAAAAACCGATGGGAGGCCGAGTATATGTTTACTGACATTGCCGGTAAACCCGTGTGTCTCATTTGTGGAACGTGTGTACAAAAACTGGGGTCTCCTTCCCAGCAAAAGTCGAGCAGCCGGCGCGCTTCTGCCTTAAATCAAAGTGAGCACTTTTAATTTTTTTCATCCTCCCCCTGAGCTATAGCCCAGAAAATTGCAAACACGGGACCCCTTTTCTACACCACGGCAAAATAATATTAAGGCGATTCACACTTTCTTTTGCTCGTATACAATTATAAAGTCCTCAGCTCGGATTATGAAGACACGCACACGAGTGAAGGACTGACAGTGCCATCACAGCCGATTAATGGCAGAGACGTCTCGCCAGTCTACACAAGACCCACCGCGACTGTCCCCAAAAGGCGATCATAATGTCACCGAACACATCTCTCTATACTATATAAAAGAAAAATGCAACTTTCCTTTCTTTACACCTTTTTTCATTTTATCCCAAACCAAAGCCTTTCTCTCTTAACACTGCAGAGGACACAAAACAATTTTTCTTTAATTACTGGTAATACCGTTAAGGCACATTACCAGAGGCAGAAATTTGAACGTTCACATAGAAAATGTAATTTCTATACCACAGCCGTCGTGTAGCGCCTTTCAAAAGGGATCAACTACCGAGAGATGATCCATATACATTTTAGCTGCTGTTAGTACTACTTACCTCTTCTGTTATACCGTCTTTTAAAATGTAGTTTACCCGCAACCACTCGAGTAGTGCTTAATGTACCTGTACTTCTTAAAACGTTAATGTTTTACTGTTTAATAACTAATAGACTATATTTTATTATTTTTCCCTTGCACTCAGTGACCAAAGCTATACACACACATATAGACACATACATATATATACACATATATATACCTGTGTGTATGTTTGTATGTATGTGTATATATATATATATATATACACACACACACACACATATATATAATTTGTGTATGTGTATGTATGTATGTGTGTGTGTGTGTGTGTGTATGATGTAGATAGATATGTATATGTAGATATCTAATGTATATACATATGTATATATTTATATAGATATGAAGATATGTGTATATATATATATATATATATATATATATATATATGTAGACTCAAATCCATTATGACAGCAGCAATCCAAGCTGTGAGAAAACATTAAAAAGAAGGCGTGTCAGATGTCATGGTACATTTTCTAATGCAGCTAGACGACACAAAACAATTACTTTCACAATCATATTACATTATTTTTCAAATGTTTCCTTTTCTTTTTCATAACTTCTTTAACACACGACATCGCTGCGAAGTGCAGTTATTTTGCTATCTATAATAATAAAAGGCAAAGCCCTCACTCACTCACTGACTGACTGACTGACTGATTGACTGACTGACTGACTGACTCATCACTAATTCTCCAACTTCCCATGTAGGTAGAAAGCTGAAATTTGGCAGGCTCATTCCTTACAGCTTACTTACAAAAGTTAAGCAGGTTTCATTTCGAAATTCTACACGTAACGGTCATAACGGTTGATAACGGTCGACAACGTCCGCCATGTTGAACTTTCTCATTTATGGCCCCATCTTCACGAAATTTGGTAGGCGGCTTCCCTGTACTAACCGAAACCGATGTATGTACTTATTTCGATGGTATGACGCCACTGTCGGCAGCCATATTGAACTTTCCAACATCACCAATTTTCAAACTTCCCGTGTAGGTAGAAGGCTGACCCCATCTTCACGAAATTTGGTAGGTGACTTCCCTGCGCTAAACGAAACCGATGTACGTACTTATTTCGATGGTATGACGCCACTGTTGGCCGCCATATTGAATTTTCCAAACGTCACTAATTCTCCAACTTCCCGTGTAGGTAGAAGGCTGAAATTTGGTAGGCCCATTCCTTACAGCTTACTTACAAAAGTTAAGCAGGTTTCATTTCGAAATTCTACGCGTAACGGTCATAACGATCAACAACGTCCGCCATATTGAACTTTCTTATTCATGGCCCCATCTTCACGAAATTTGGTAGGCAGCTTCCCTGCGCTAACCGAAACCAATGTACGTACTTATTTCGGTGGTATGACGCCACTGTCAGCCGCCATATTGAATTTTCCAACATCACTAATTCTCCAACTTCCCGTATAGGTAGAAGGCTGAAATTTGGAAGGCTCATTCCTTACAGCTTACTTACAAAAGTTAAACAGGTTTCATTTCGAAATTCTACGCGTAACGGTCATAACGTTCAACAACGTCCGCCATGTTGAACTTTCTTATTTATGGCCCCATCTTCTCGAAATTTGGTAGGCGGCTTCCCTGCACTAACCGAAACCAATGTACGTACTTATTTCAGTGGTATGATGCCACTGTCGGCCGCCATATTGAACTTTTCAACAGTCTTTGTTACTTATGGGCCCATCTTCAAGAAATTTGGTACACGGGTTCCCAACGCTAACTGAATCCTACTTACGTTCATATATACGTCCATAGCCTGCAGCTTGGTCACCATGTGAGGCGGCGTTGGGTCCCCCATCCCAACGCCTCCCACGTTGTTGGCTGCCTGCCTATATAAGGCTGTCCATCGCTCCAGTCTCTACATTCCCTTCCTTGCTTCGCCACGGGATTCACGTCTCCCTGCTGATAACTACAGCCTTTTTGTTTAATCCACGGCTTCTCCGCTGTTTTATTGTTTGTTTATTACAATTATAGTTATTGTATAGGTATTTTACACTTACTTTACGTTACTCAGGTACACATTTCCTTCATCATTCCAACCCCCATTACCATGTCTATCGAGGTAATCACCATCGATCAAAGAACTGTCACTTACCGAGTGGTTTCCTTGCCCGGAGATGGCACCTGCCTTTTCCATTCTCTGTGTTACATATTGCACGGCCATATCAGGCTCACTCTTGATATCCGGAAGAACATTGTGTCTTATGTATTGAATGACTGGGACAGGTTCAAGGTGTGGACTGATGACGGTACAGGAGATAATTATACTACACAGGAGCACTAGAAGAGTGAAATGCTTAAGCCCTTCACCTATGGTTCTGCATGTGAGTTGATGGCTGCCGCTGAATTGTTTGGTTGGTGCTTTCAAGTGTACCGAAATGGTCAAATATTTTACACCTTTCGACAACCGCCAATGCCTCTTAAACATCTTACATTCACAGGTGACGATTTCAGTAGTGGACACTTTGATGTTTATGAATGTTTAAACTCTCAAAAGCTGGATGTGAAGTTATCGATGAAACCGGTTGTAAGCTTACAACGCTTGACAGATGCCGAATGTCACTTCAACACAAGTCCTGCAAATACTGTCGTAATTGAAACAAACCATGAACCTCAAACTGATTATGACAGCAGCAATCCAAGCTGTGAGATTTGAGACAAGATTACTGTTCACATGGCCAACTGTAAGTTGCATGCTCAAGAGTAAGCTCAGCGCACAGCTTGGTCATGTTACAACTGGATGGCCAAACTCACAATGTGGTATACAAAGAGATCCTTAACAAATAATTATTGGCATATTTTCCCTCAGTTTAAAAAGGTTAAATTTTCTTCTTAATAAAAATTTTAATGCAGTACTTCGCCGCTGCGAAGCGCGGGTATTTTGCTAGTATATATATATATCACAGCGACACTCATAACAGTGACAAAACAATTACATTGACAATCATGTTACGTTATTTTCAAAATGTTTCCTTTTGTTTCTCTTTCCTTCTTTAACACACTACTTCTCCGCTGCCAAGCGCGGTTATTTTGCTATAGATATAGATATAGATAGATATAGATATATATAGATATAGATATAGATATATAGATATATATATATATAGATATGGGAACAACACTCATATCAATGACAAAACAATTACATTAACAATCATGTTACGTTATTTTTTTAATTTTTCCTTTTCTTTTTCATACCTTCTTTAACACACTACTTCTCCGCTGCGAAGCGCGGGTATTCTGCTAGTATATATATATATACACACACACACACACACACATATTGTTATGAGTGGGTCACAGACTTGCACAAGTGAGAAGAAGATGAGTCCAGGTTTCCAAAAAAATCAGCTTTATCGTTGTGAAGACAGCACTATTCTCAAAGCATGTATTGCAACAGGAGCTGTCACTCAAACACACACAATATGCAAGCAGTGCCGATGACGTTGTCCTGCATTCGCTCCCTTTTCAGATCAAAAGAACAGACAGCCTACCTGCACAAGAGAGGAGACAGAAAGTAAGCACACGGTCAGTCAGTGGCCGGTTTTAAACCCTCCCCGCATCAACCATCAGGCAACAGACATATTACACGGTGAGCCTGTGAACTTGCAGTTGCTCCGGCGGTGGACTGTGCATTCCTCCATGGATCTGCCTCCCCAGACCATCACTGCCCCACCACCAAACAGATCATGTTGAACGATGTTACAGGCAGCATAACGTTCTCCATGGCTTCTCCAGACCCTTTCACGTCTGTCACATGTGCTCAGGGTGAACCTGCTCTCATTTGTGAAAAGCACAGCAGCCCAGTGGTGGACCTGCCAATTCTGGTATTTTGTGGCAAATGCCAATCAAACTCCACGATGCTGGGCAGTGAGCACAGGGCCCATTAGAGGACGTTGGGCCCTCAGGCCACCCTCATGAAGTCTGTTTCTGATTGTTTGGTCAGAGACATTCACACCAGTGGCCTGCTGGAGGTCATTTTGTAGGGCTCTGGCAGTGCTCATCCTGTTCCTCCTTGCCCAAAGGAGCAGATACCAATCCTGCTGATGGGTTGTGGACCTTCTACAGCCTTGTCCAGGGGCCTCATGTATAAACGGTGCGTACACACAAAAATGTTGCATATGCCCGTTTCCACGCTCACATCACGATGTATAAAAACTAAACTTGGTGTAAAGCCACTCACATTTTCATGCCAGCTCCATCCATTGTGTACACAAGTTCTCCACTCAGTTTTGCAAACTGGTGGCAACCAGCGTCAAAGCAGTGGTACTGTTCCTGTGTGGTTTCCCTTTATTTTTCAAATTCACATCCCTGGCACGGCTTTATCAAATACACTGAAATTAACCGCATATTGTTTATTAATTTAAGGCATCTGATTGTAATCAACCCGTAATCATATAATGGTGCACAGAATGGCCAAACTATTCCAAATACCATAGCGCACAGACTATTTGAACCTCTTCCATACAGTATGGCAAACGCTTCAGAGGCTTTCCTGTAGGGACCTCGCGCTTCAGAAACCGTTTCATCCCAAGGGCTCTAAATGCACTCAATCAGTCCATCAGGTGTTCCTGGTAGAACTGTTTGTACTTATAAGTACAATCACTTAACTGTAAACTTGCACTACAATTATAATATTGTACAACCTGAGTCTCTTTAAAGCACGTTTTTACATATGAAGATGACTAGCTTCTAAGTCGATTTAGATTTCCAAGCGCTATCTTCTTGGAGCTCTTGATATTTTTAAGATAAAATGCAGTAAAGCATGTTTATAACATTATACAGATAAGTTTTAAACTTCATTAAAATAATGTATACTGTTAATAATTAAACATGTGAGAACACAGTGGACAGCGGTAGCGACGAGCTGGTGTCTCATTCAGGGATTGTTCCTGCCTCGCGCTGTATGTTTGCTGGGATTGGCGTGACCCTGGATGGATAGATGGATGGAATAATTAAACATGTAATACGAAGATGTTTCAATGTTCTATAAAAGTTTTGAAGAATCAGTGTTCTAAGCTTACAGATGGCTGGGCATCTATTACAGAGCTGATCGCGTGGCGACTGGTTACTTGGAGAAAGAAAAGGAAGGACAGGACTTCGAGATTAGTACGTTTGGAAGAGACAGTACTGCTGCAATAAATTATTTCATTGAAAGTCGCGCACAGCAAGCATCTTGCAAGAGGCAGGAACAATCTCTGGACCAGGCGCCAGCTCATCGCTAATACTGCGCCACCATGTCCCCATGTTTAATGCATGCTTTAATTCCTATCATTATGAAAATGATATCAAGTATACATCCTAATATTTAAATTGTTCAGAGAGCTGTAATATCATGAATGTAATGTATTCTGTGTCTTGTCAGCGGAAGAGAAAGCCCGTTTAAGAAGCAAGTAGTGATTCACACACATAGACTACATAGAAGAACAAATACAATACAAAGCATTTAATGTGCTATTTTAGTAACGATGGGATTTGAGAAACTAGTAAATTAAATGACTTCAAGATGAAGTTTATGGTGTTATACTTTAATGACAAAATAAACTACACAATTAAAGTGGAAATTTTGAGATTAAAGTTCACATTTTTTTTTCTGTATCCTAATATGCTTCCATATGATACTCAGATGGTGGGCTACGACTCACCTTTTCACGGCGACTTTGATATCTCACCACTTCTTATTTATTTTGGGCCTCTACTTGGTATTCACTGAAATTCTTCTTTTTCCCCCGTGCTTTTGCCATTGTCTTTTCACAGAACACAAAACATAAGGGGCTATTTATATTGATTTGCATATTCAAAGAGGCGTAATTCTTGAAGGAGTCTGGGTAAGGCAACAGGCGCGTGCATGAGCGTTACTTTTCACACAGACCGGGATTTATGTAGCGTAAGAACGTGGAAGTTGGCGTACGCACAGATTTATGCATCCGGATTTTTTTATGCATACACACATTTCCGCTTTTGTCCATACGCCATGTTTTAGCGTGAATTCTACACACGGCGTTATGCATGAGGCCCCAGCTCTCCTAGAGTAACTGTCTGTCTCCTGGAATCTCCTCCATGCCCTTGAGACTGTGCTGGGAGACACAGCAAACCTTCTAGCAATGGCATGTATTGATGTGCCATCATGGAGAAATTGGACTACCTGTGCAACCTCTGTAGGGTCCAGGTATCGCCTCATGCTACCAGTAGTGACACTGACCGTAGCCAAATGCAAAACTAGTGAAAAAAACAGATCAGGAGGGAAAAATGTCAGTGGCCTCCACCTGTTAAACCATTCCTGTTTTGGGGGTTGTCTCATTGTTGCCCCTCTAGAGCACCTGTTGTTAACATCATTAACACCAAAGCAGCTGAAACTGATTTAACAACCCCCTCTGCTAGTTCACTAACGAGATCAGTATCCCAGAACTTTCATTGACTTGATGCTATACTCTGATTAAAAAGTGTTCCTTTATTTTTATGAGCAGCATATCTATTATAAAAAAAAAATCTTACGAGGGAGACGAGACATAATCTTCTCAGAAGACACTTTGAAGTCCCGGGAGACTACTTGCACGACATGCCCTACTTATAAACAAATTCTTGGAGACAATTTAACGTCCCACAAGACAAAGAAATGAGATAAAAGGACAGCTGCTGTACAGGCTTTTAAATAATTGTTGCGCAGCCCAACATGCAGATCACGCAGCAAGTCACAAGCAGCCCCGGGGGAGGCAGGGGAATAACTCATTCACTACAGCTTTATTACTGGCAAATACCAAGAAATAAAAAATGAATGAAATGAAAATAACAATCTCTTTAAATTGTATATCTGGATAACCAAACCCAGGGGTTGGCGAGCGAAGTGAGCAGGGGGCAGAGCCCCCTAGTGTGTGTGTGTATATATATATATATATATATAATATATATATATATATATATATAAAATATACTGTATATATACACACAGACATATACATTCAGGTCCATAATTATTTGGACAGTGACACAATTTTCATAATTTTGCCTCTGTACGCCTCCACAATGAATTTGATATAAAGCAATCATTATGTGATTGGAGTGTAGACCAGCTGTGATTTAAGCTGTCTAATTAATGTCCTAAGCATCACTCAGGCTATAAAAACAGTGTTAAAAACGTTAGTCCCAAATTTCACAAAGGCAACTATAAAGACATGTCTTGTCTTTCGGACAGTAAAAGTGCTCAGAGCATATGTTACCTGGGCAATGGTGTTGCACACTCTTGACTGTGATACAAGCAGTGATGTTGAGGAGCCTCTCATCAGCAGTGATGATGTAGTGAATATGTCTTCAGTCAGTAAAATTAAAACAGACAGTGAAACCGAAAGTGAGTTTGATGAATCTGAAAGTGACGCTCACATTTGGTCTGTTGACCCTGCTTCAAATAAACCAGCACCTCCGCATTTTGATTTTGTGGGGCAGCCAGGAATAAAAGTGAACATTGACAGCCAAGATCTACTTACTTACATGAAGTTATTTCTTGATGATGATGTGATCGAAAGAATTGTGTTGAGATAAACCATTATGCTGAACAGTGTCGGGTAAATGACCGTACACCGAAGCAGTTTTCCCATGCAAAGATATACCACACAAAAGACAGATTTTGATAGTATATCTGATAATGGCAACATTATTCATTTCAAAATATTATTATTCATCATTATTATTATCATTACTATGCTTATTACACTTCTGAATTTGTACTTTTAGTGTTATGCACATTTTACAGTGAAAGATGAGATTCAATAAAAAAAAATCATTTTTCAAGCCAAAAAATGCAATGCATTTTACATGTTTTTTTGAGAAAAAATGTAACACTAAGAGTTTAAAGGAAGAAGCCTTCCATGCAACATTTGTATAAGTCTCCCTGAAACTGACTGAGTGGTACCAACAGGAAAAGAAGGCAAACATTATGGCAGTGACTGAAGTGAAAACCCATGTCTTCTAAGAGTTTGGTTAAGACTTGAAAATTACTTCTGCATGCTTCAAAGAGTTTCTGGAAAATCATTTGATGATTATAGAAAGTTGGGCAAGCCATCATCCAGACTATTCTGAGGAAAGGTAGGGAAAAATGTACTTTAACTGGGGTTTAATCAAAGAAGCACTTGGAGGTAGTCCTAAAACCTTTTGTGATGGTACTCCTTCTTTATAGATTCTCTCTTTGGAAACACAGTCCAACAGATGAATCTCAGATTCTGGAGGAAAAATGCAGATCACATCGTGGTCGTATAGAAGTGGATCATCTCTTTATACTTCCATACATACTTAATGGGTTATGGTAGTTAAACAGTACTAACAGCATGTTTCTTAGACTTTGGGGGGTCATTTTTTCTGAGCAAACTTTTGTTATAATCCCTCACGCCCAGAAAAAAACAAAAAATATTTTTGATGATCGCTCTTTTCATAGAAACATGCTCTCGACGGTCACACTACTTGCACTCCACAACATACACATGCAAGCTTATACCATTAATTGTTTAGCCCAAATGCCTAATCTCTCATGCATTAGGAAAGTTTAAAAAAAGTCTGATAACCTTTACACCAGCATTGTAAAATATCATGTCACATGTAAAAAGATTTCAGAAACAGTATGCTACTTGCCTTATCTCTAGTGTAAGCATCCCAGTGGGCTATCATGCACTTCCAAAAACAGGAAATTATTTAACTGTGCTAGAAGGCATGCTGACATATTGTGGTGATGAATTAGTTTCACTTTCCAGAGTAGCCTATGAGAGGATCTCAAGAGCTGCATGCAGGTTAGCTAACCACCATTATACTTGCAAAACATGTACATATCCACCAATGTCAGAATTCTCATTCTTTTTTAGAAAGTCTAAATGTAACGAGAGTGAAAGACGCAAACTCTGTGTTAAGTAACATATAAGTTGAATTATCGAGTGTCATTCTTCCCTCTGGTTCATAATTCTCTCTACCCTTTAATCTTCTTTTTCTGTCTTTGATTCACATTGGTTCTTATTCCATTAAAGGAGCTTTAGTTATTTTAATTAAGATCATCATAGTTGTCTTCAATTAAGTCGTATCCACAATACTTCATGAATACTCCAGTGCTCTGTGTATATATCTATACTAATAAAAGGCAAAGCCCTCACTGACTGACTGACTCACTGACTGACTGACTGACTGACTGACTCATCACTAATTCTCCAACTTCCCGTGTAGGTAGAAGGCTGAAATTTGGCAGGCTCATTCCTTACTGCTTACTTACAAAAGTTAAGCAGGTTTCATTTCGAAATTCTACACGTAACGGTCATAACGGTCGATAACGGTCGACAACGTCCGCCATGTTGAACTTTCTTATTTATGGCCCCATCTTCACGAAATTTGGTAGGCGGCTTCCCTGCGCTAACCGAAACCGATGTACTTACTTATTTCGATGGTATGACGCCACTGTCGGCCGCCATATTGAACTTTCCAACGTCACCAATTTTCCAACTTCCCGTGTAGGTAGAAGAATGACCCCGTCTTCACGAAATTTGGTAGGTGGCTTCCCTGCGCTAACCAAAACCGATGTACGTACTTATTTCGGTGGTATGGCGCCACTGTCGGCCGCCATATTGAATTTTCCAAATGTCACAAATTCTCCAACTTCCCGTGCAGGTAGAAGGCTGAAATTTGGCAGGCCCATTCCTTACAGCTTACTTACAAAAGTTAAGCAGGTTTCATTTCGAAATTCTACGCGTAATGGTCATAACGGTCAATGACGTCCGCCATATTGAACTTTCTTATTCATGGCTCCATCTTCACGAAATTTGGTAGGCGGCTTCCCTGCGCTAACCGAAACCAATGTACATACTTATTTCGGTGGTATGACGCCACTGTCAGCCGCCATATTGAACTTTCCAACGTCACTAATTCTCCAACTTCCCGTGTAGGTAGAAGGCTGAAATTTGGTACTTATTTCGGTGGTATGATGCCACTGTCGGCCGCCATATTAAACTTTTAACGGAAACCGATGTACGTACTTATTTCGTTGGTATGACACCACTGTTGGCCGCCATATTGAACTTTCCAACGTCACTAATTCTCAAACTTCCCGTGCAGGTAGAAGGCTGAAATTTGGCAGGCTCATTCCTTACAGCTTACTTACAAAAGTTTAGCAGGTTTCATTTAGAAATTCTACGCGTAACGGTCATAACGGTCAACAACGTCCGCCATGTTGAACTTTCTTATTTACGGCCCCATCTTCACGAAATTTGGTAGGTGGCTTCCCTGAGCTAACCGAAACCAATGTACGTACTTATTTCAGTGGTATGATGCCACTGTCAGCCGCCATATTGAACTTTCCAACGTCACTAATTCTCCAACTTCCCGTGTAGGTAGAAGGCTGAAATTTGGCAGGCTCATTCCTTACAGCTCACTTACAGAAGTTAAGCAGGTTTCATTTCGAAATTCTACGTGTAATGGTCATAATGGTCAACAACGTCCGCCATGTTGAACTTTCTTATTTATGGCCTGATCTTCTCGAAATTTTATAGGCGGCTTACCTGCACTAACCGAAACCAATGTACGTACTTATTTCGGTGGTATGATGCCACTGTCGGCCACCATATTGAACTTTTCAACAGTCTTTGTTACTTATAGGCCCATCTTCAAGAAATTTGGTACATGGGTTCCCAACGCTAACTGAATCCTACTTACGTAAATATATACGTCCATAGCCTGCAGCTCAGTCACTGTGTGAGGTGGCGTTGGGTCCCCCACGTTGTTGGCTGCCTGCCTACATAAGACCGTCCGTCGCTCCGGTCTCTACATTCCCTTCCTTGCTTCGCCACGGGATTCACGTCTCCCTACTGATAACTACAGCCTTTTTGTTTAATCCACGGCTTCTCCGTTGTTTTATTGTTTGTTTATTACAATTATAGTTATTGTATAGGTATTTTAGACTTACTTTACATTGCTCAGGTACCCATTTCCTTTATCATTCCAACCCCCATTACCATGTCTATCGAGGTGATCACCATCGATCAAAGAACTGTCACTTACTGAGTGGTTTCCATGCCTGGAGATGGCACCTACCTTTTCCATTCTCTTTGTTACATATTGCACGACCATATCAGGCTCACTCTTGATATCCGGAGGAACATTGTGTCTTATGTATTGAATGACTGGGACAGGTTCAAGGTGTGGACTGATGACGGTACAGGAGATAATTATACTACACAGGAGCACTAGAAGAGTGAAATGCTTAAGCCCTTCACCTATGGTTCTGCATGTGAGTTGATGGCTGCCGCTGAATTGTTCGGTTGTCGCTTTCAAGTGTACCGAAATGGCCAAATATTTTACACCTTTCGACAACCGCCAATGCCTCTTAAACATCTTAGATTCACAGGTGACGATTTCAGTAGTGGACACTTTGATGTTTATGAGTATTTAAACTCTCAAAAGCTGGATGTGATTTTATCGATGAAACCGGTTGTGTGCTTACAATGCTTGACAGATGCCGAATGTCACTTCAACACAACAAATCCTGCAAATACTATCATAATTGAAACAAACCATGAAACTCAAACCGATTATGACAGCAGCAATCCAAGCTGTGAGATTTGAGACAAGATTACTGTTCACATGGCCAACTGTAAGTTACATGCTCAAGAGTAAGCTCAGCGCACAGCTTGGTCATGTTACAACCGGAGGGCCGAACTGACAACATGGTATACAAAGAGATCCTTAACAAATAATTATTGGCATATTTTCCCTCAGTTTAAAAAGGTTAAATTTTCTTCTTAATAAAAATTTTAAGGCAGTACTTTGCCGCTGCGAAGCTCAGGTATTTTGCTAGTATATATATATATGTGTGTGTGTGTATATCCATCCATCCATCCATTATCTAACCCACTATATCCCAACTACAGGGTCACGGGGGTCTGCTGGAGCCAATCCCAGCCAACAGTGTATTGTTGGAGATGGCTGGGGGGGACGACCTCACCGGGATGCCCAGGAGGACCGGAAGAGGGCTTACGCCTTCCCCAGACTATGTGGGGGCGACCGCCCTGGTACCTTTGGGGGCTACAGGTACAGAGCTTTGAAGTTCAACCTTGTAGGGGCCCGTGGTCACCATCAGGGGGCGCCCCTATGCCGTTGGAGCCCTGGAACTCTGCACTTCCACCACACCCGGAAGTGCTGGGGGGAAGAGGAGCAGGGACACACGGAGTGCTTCCAGGGATGCAGCCGGCACTTCCACCACACTGGGGCGTGTCAGTGGAAGATTGCCAGGACACATCTGGAGCACATTTGGGGAGCATAAAAGGGGCCGCCCCCCTTCATACAAGGACTTGAGTCGGGTGGAAGAGGACGAGGTCTCTGGAGGAGGCAAGGAGGTGGTCTGAAGAGAAAGTGAGGCATTTGGTGTTGGCCAGGACTTTGGGGGACTTTTGGGGTTTGTGCACTTATTGTAATTATAATTATGTATAATAAACGTGTTGTGGGTGAACCTACGATGTCCGCCTGTCTGTGTCTGGGCCGGTATCCACAGTATATATATATATATATAGTAAAAGAATAGACTCAACACACTTAAAAAAGTTTGGGGCAGCCACCTGTATATTATTCCTGGCTGCAAAAGATCCTTGCAATAATACAGAGATTTTCTCAATATAGAGTCCAAAACAGAAATGTTGATGGTTTGTCAAGATGGTGATTTTAAGGGATTGGACAGGAAGTGATGAAAGGGAACCAGAAATTATGTTCTTTAGATGTCAGAGTAGGTGCTGGAAGTGACATTCTTCTGGGCGCCAGAACCGGAAGTGACGTCATCTGTTCTAAATCAGACAGGTTTTCCTGTGGCTGGTCTGTAGAGATAAAAGGAGAAGGTTTAGTGCAACCCACCACCCCCTGGCCTGGCGTGGAATTACCTTTGCTTGGTCCATACAACATCTTCCTAGTCGCACATGTGTGACTATATATATATATATATATATATATATATATATATATATATATATATAGTATATACACATACTAGGGGACTTCATCCCCTCCCGCCAAGTGTGAAAAGGGGGGCTGAACGCACCTCAAGGAGATGCGGCAGAAACCCCTCTTAAACGGTGATTTCTTTTTGTTAACCTCCTCTTTGCTCGATCAGCTGCTGGCTTGCTGTTGCTGCCATGCCACATGATCTGCACTTTGCTTGCCTACCCCTTCAACCACCCCCACCCCCCTGCCAGCGCTATGTGCCATTGTGAAGAAAGGGGTTGAATGCACCCCAAGAAGATGCGGTCACTCCTCCAAAACCCCTCTTTAACGGTGATACAATGTGAAACAAATAACTTTTGTTTTTTGTTTTTTTTTTAACTTCTCTTTGCTCGATCAGCTGCTGGTTTGCTGCTGCTCCCATGCTGTGTGATCTGCATTTCGTGTGGCACTTCGAATGTTTTAAAGTTACTGCCTTGTCTCTCTTCTCCCCCAGATATCCTCAAACACTATTCGATCTCTTTTTGCTGTTCCATTATTTCACTGAGTAATATTTTCCGTTTGTTTGCGCTGTGATCTTTACTCTCATTTTTTTGAGTCTTTCGAATTTTCCTACTTCCATTATCTCTAACCTGCTCTGCATGTGTATCACGGGACCTGCTTCCAAAGGTTGTAAGTATGATGTGACTTTCCCGTCTCGCGGGACATGAAAGTGTCTCTCTGTCTCTGCCTCTCAAAGATCTCTCTTCAAAAGATCACATCTCGTCACAGGAAAAAAGTCTTGTCCCAAGTTTTCTTTTATAATAGAGAGATATACATATACTGTAAATATTTACTGTATATATATGTGTGTATGTGTGTGTTTTTTTCCAATTTTGCAGCAGCTTGCACATTATAAAATAGCAGTAGTTTAAGTATGGCTATGTTCAAATAAGTAAAATTCCCTGCTGAAACATACGTGACACTGAATTTGCAGTCAGTTGGCACCTGCTACAGATCCATTTCATTTCAGCTTCACAACACTGATGTGTTAGTCACAGATTGCTGATAGGAGATTTAAGAACCTGAGTGTCTCCAAGCTAAATTAACATTCAAAGATCTCTCCAGATGCCACTTCAAACACCTTGAATTTAATTATAGGATACCTGAACATTAGATATTAGAAAGTAAGTCTATTTCAAGATATGACAAAATAAATAATTCCTTATCAGAAAATGAGTGCATTTTTATATGTAGATACTGTATCTCAAAAGAATGTTTAAATTGCTTTCTGTTAAATGATCTATCTTTTGAACTTGACTTACTGTCCATTTTATGATGTTGTGTGTATTGTGGGGGGTGTTTTAACCCTTTCAACTGATAGGTTTCAAGTAAACAGACGAGGCCTGGAGGACCTGTAACGTTAAACAGGAGTGCAGTGTATTCTGGGAAAGCTGAAATACAATGCTGGACTGGAAATGATTTGTATAGCCAGTCTGTTTGCAGCTAATTGTAGTCTTGAGCACAACCTTGAGCTTCTGTGATAACTTTCTTGTGTTTTGAGAAACTATGAAAATGTTAGCTGTTTTGCTACTTGACAGCAATTCAAGTGAGTGAGCTTAACTTGGGTAAGAAAAGGGGAGAGCATGGATGCCTTTTATTACAACCTTGTTCAGAAAGAATCTCTATTCATTTTTAAGTTCTGTTTTTAGCTTAGTTCAATTTGAGCTTTGCTGCAAAATAAGTGTTTGGTTGTTGCCTTTCTGACACTTTGGGAGGAGCAAAAGACATTTAAATGTAGCTTGCCACTGTATATGCTTAGCTGCCAGACACTTTCCAGAGGGCTCTGTCTCTGGCAAGAAGTCTTTTTCATTTTTCAATTAAGAATATACAATCAATAACTGAAGAACTGGGCCACATGAGATTGAATGAAGACTACATTAATCCACAGTACCCAAAGGTTTGCAGTGTGCCACTGTGATCTGTAAGGTTTATTCCGTACATGTTATTTTATTTAAAACAGATAATTGAAGCCATAAATAAAAACAGCTGAAGGAGGAAGGAAGGACAGCTATGAAGAGGATGAAAAATGGAAAGGCCGTTGGTCCAGATGATATACCTATGGAAGCATGGAGGTGTTTACGAGAGATGGCAGTGGAGTCTTTTACAAGATTGTTTAATATAATCTAAAATGAGAGGATGCCTGAGGAGTGGAGAAGAAGTGTACTGGTGCCAATATTTACGAATAAGGGGGATGTGCAGGACTGTAGCAACTACCTGGGGATAAAATTAATGAGCCACTGCATGGGAGAGAGTAGTGGAAGCTAGGTTAAGAAGTGAGGTGATGATTGGTGAGCATAAGTATGGTTTCATGCCAAGAAAGAGATGCGTTGTTTGCTCTGAGAATGTTGATGGAGAAGTTTAGAGAAGGTCAGAAGGAGTTGCATTGCGTCTTTGTGGACCTGGAGAAAACATACGACAGGGTGCCTCGAGAGGAGCTGTGGTATTGTATGAGGAAGTCTGGAGAGGCAGAGAAGTATGTAACAGTGGTACAGGATATGTACAAGGGAAGTGTCACCGTGGTGAGGTCTGCGGTAGGAGTGATGGATGCATTCAAGGTGGAGGTGGGATTACATCAGGGATCAGCTCTGAGTCCTTTCTTATTTGCAGTGGTGATGGACAGATTGACAGATGAGATTAGACAGGAGTCCCCGTGGACTATGATGTTTGATGATGACATTGTGATCTGTAACGATAGTAGAGAGCAGGTTGAGGAGACCCTGGAGATTTGGAGATATGCTCTAGAGAGGATAGGAATGGAGGTCAGTAGGAACAAGACAGAATACATGTGCGTAAATGAGTAGGAGGTCAGTGGAATGGTGAGGATGCAGGGAGTAGAGTTGGCGAAGGTGGATGAGTTTAAATACTTACGATCAACAGTACAGAGTAATGGGGATTGTAAAAAAGAGGTGAAAAAGAGCGTGCAGGCAGGGTGGAATGGGTGGAGAAGAGTGTCAGGAGTGATTTGTGTCAGACGGGTATCAGCAAGAGTCAAAGGGAAGGTCTACAGGACGGTAGTGAGACCAGCTATGTTATATGGGCTGCAGACGGTGGCACTGACCAGAAAGCAGGAGACAGAGCTGGAGGTGGCAGAGTTAAAGATGCTAAGATTTGCATTGGGGATGACAAGGATGGACAGGATTAGAAATGAGTACATTAGAGGGTCAGCTCAAGTTGGACGGTAGGGAGACAAAGTCAGAGAGGCGAGATTGTGTTGGTTTGGACATGTGCAGAGGAGAGATGCTGGGTATATTGGAAGAAGGATGATAGGGATAGAGCTGCCAGGCAAGAGAAAAAGAGGAAGGCCTAAGAGAAGGTTTATGGATGTGGTGAGAGAGGACATGCAGATGATGGGTGTAACAGAACAAGATGCAGAGGACAGAAAGATATGGAAGATGATGATCTGCTGTGGCAACCCCTAACGGGAGCAGCCGAAAGAAGAAGAAGAAGAAGAAGAAGAAGAAGAAATAAATACAGCTGAAGAATGCAACCCAGATGACAGGGAAAAACAGTACTGCCATGTAAACAACCTGACAGGGAGATGGGAAGAGACAAGTAGAGGCAACTCAGGCAAGCTATTAAAAAGTGCTGATGTACACCCTGTTTACTGATGGTCAATATATGACTAAGGGGGCACAGAGTGTCTTTGTGAACGAATCCCATGTTTGGCACATGCATGTTCTTATTTTGGAACCTGAGAAAAACATAAAGCTCTGGCAACTGCACTGAAAATTAGAGCTCATCTACAGATGGATGGAAGACATGCCTCCCACACTCTCAAAGCAGGCCAAAGCCAACTGCAGGAATCCCACAACTATATCACGCTTTTGCCAGTAGAACTCCTTCAAAAATGGAATTGCTGTGAGTGTCCAGCCAATTTTAAAATAAGCCAAGTGTATCCTTTTTTTTTTCTTTCTTTATCTTAGAATCACCCCCTTACCACTAGGGAAGGATATAATATTTTATTTTATAATAAATGGACTTTCGGTTTAGTAAAACCTGCTACGTTATTTCTAATGAACATGTTCCTATGGAGCATGCATCCCCTGCTAGATACAGTCATATGAAAAAGTTTGGGAATTCTTTGGATTTTTGTTTATCATTGGCTGAGCTTTCAAAGTAGCAACTTCCTTTTAATATATGACATGCCTTATGGAAACAGTAGCATTTCAGCAGTGACATTAAGTTTATTGGATTAACAGAAAATATGCAATATGCATCATAACAAAATTAGACAGGTGCATAAAGTTGGGCACCCCAACAGACATATTACATCAATACTTAGTTGAGCCTCCTTTTGCAAATATAACAGCCTCTAGACACCTCCTATAGAGTGTCTGGATTCTGGATGGAGGTATTTTTGACCATTCTTCCATACAAAATCTCTCCAGTTCAGTTAAATTTGATGGCTGCCGAGCACGGACAGCCTGCTTCAAATCATCCCATAGATTTTCGATGATATTCAAGTCAGGGGACTGTGACGGCCATTCCAGAACATTGTACTTCTCCCTCTGCATGAATGCCTTTGTAGATTTCAAACTGTGTTTTAGGTCATTGTCTTGTTCGAATATTCAACCCCTGCGTAACTTTGTGATTGATGCTTGAACATTATCCTGATGAATTTGTTGATATTGGGTTGAATTCATCCGAACCTCGACTTTAACAAGGGCCCCAGTCCCTGAACTAGCCGCACAGCATGATGGAACTTCCACCAAATTTGACAGTAGGTAGCAGGTGTTTTTCTTGGAATGCGGTGTTCTTCTTCCACCATGCAAAGTGCTTTTTGTTCTGAGCAAATAACTAAACTTTTGTCTCATCAGTCCAAAGCACTTTGTTCCAAAATGAATCTGGCTTGTCTAAATGAGCATTTGCATACAACAATCGACTCTGTTTGTGGCGTGAGTGTAGAAAGGGCTTCTTTCTCATCACCCTGCCATACAGATGTTCTTTGTGCAAATTGTGCTGAATTGTAGAATGATGTACAGATACACCATCTGCAGCAAGATATTCTAGCAAGTCTTTGGAGGTGATCTGTGGGTTGTCTGCAACCATTCTCACAATCCTGTGCATAAGCCGCTCCTGTATTTTTCTTGGCCTGCCAGACTTGGGTTTAACAGCAACTGTGCCTGTGGCCTTCCATTTCCTGATTACATTCCTTACAGTTGAAACGGACAGTTTAAACCTCAGAGATAGCTTTTTGTAGCCTTCCCCTAAACCATGATACTAAACAATCTTTGTTTTCAGATCTTTTGAGAGTTGCTTTGAGGATCCCATCCTGTTACTCTTCAGAGGAGAGTCAAAGGGAAGCACAACTTGCAAATGACCACCTTAAATACCTTTTCTCATGATTGGAAACACCTGTCTATGAAGTTCAAGGCTTAGCAAGCTAATCCAACCAATTTGGTGTTGCAAGTAATCAGTATTGAGCAGTTACATGCATTCAAATCAGCAAAATTACAAGGGTACCCACATTTTTGCACAGCCAGTTTTTCACATTTGATTTAATTTCATACAACTAAATACTGCTTCACTAAAAATCTTTGTTCGGAAAACACCCCAGTACTCGGCTGTTCCTAGGAAATGAAAGACATACCACTGTTATCTTTTTTGTTGAAAGTAGAGTAAATTACTATGCAGGCTGAGAGGGGTTCCCAAACTTTTTCATATGGCTGTATACCCTCCCAGATTATATAACTCTTTGTACTGCTTATATTTGCTGTAATTGGCTTTAACGTAGATAAATATGATTTTTAAATAAAAGCTAAAACTCAATGCCTCTGTCCTATTATTAAATACTAGTGTAGCCAAGTGCCGATTATCATTCATTGTCTAGCTACAGCACCTCAAGGGCTCAAAAGATACTTTGTGGAATCCTCTATTAGTGATAAATTGGGTTGAATTCAAGGAATGAAAATAAAAGAGCATTAGAGGCTCTAGGGTTGAATATGCAGGGTACTATAAGGACAATGAGACTGGTTACAGAGGTTACGGGTAACAGTTGCATAGCTGGTTCTGACATTTCTTCCTATTCCCCACTTGAATGGGGCTTAAAAATTTCAGGTGTTTTTAATTTATTAAAAAAATACTTGAAATATTTAACTTAAATGTTTTATTAAGAGTTTTAAGTGAATAAATTGTGTGACCAAAGCTATAGTTATATTACAGAGCTGATAAGGGAAACTAGGATTACTTCTAATTGTGTGCATTTAGCCCAGAGCTTAGTAGAAAGGTTTGGGGGAAAGTTGACAGGCAGGTAATGGCATCATACTGTCATGAGATATCACAGCAAGGTCAGGGGAGAAAGCTGAATGAAGATGTTCCACAGGGTTTGTGAGAGAAGTAAAAGATTTAGAAAGTGTGGGCTAAGGTTGAAACCACTTTAAAAGGGGATCCATTAGATCTGTTCTTCTTTTGAGCCATCCTTTAAACAAACTGAGTGGAAGAAGCAATATATTTTAACAGAGCACTAAATTCTGTAAAATGTACATGATACAAGTATTATGGAAAGGGTATGCAAATGTTAAGTAAATATTAGGAAGAAGTGTTGTTTTCTGTGTTTAATCTCAGATAAATTAACCGGTGTGTATATAGTTATAAGAAGATGTGAAATGCGGGCTTTTAGGGACTTTGCTGTTTCATTTGTATCTCATAATTAGCTTAAAATTAGTTTAGACTGACAAGTAGCAAAGACCAAGGGTAAATTCTAAATCATCCAGTTTTTAAGTGATGTAACTTATTAGAAATCAGCTCCAAGCCACGGTATAAAACAAAGCACAGCTTTTGAGAGAGGCAAATATGAGGCAAATGAAGTGGAGAGATGACAACACAGCATTGATATGAGACAGGGCATAAGCAGCCGTGAAGCTGCACTGAACTATAATGCTATGAAAGTGCAAGCAACATCTAGAATGTGCCCCAACGAAGGAGACGGCAATAAGGGCGATGTCATGGTGGCATATATTTTTAAAGAATGCCTGGGCTTGATTAAGAACAATGTACACCTTAAATTACATGGACATCTCACGCCACTAGTTATTCTAAAGCTACGGTTGCTGCATAGATATTGATTTTAATTTTTCTACTTTTGACTTTTAGTCAAAGTGAAGTCAAAGTCAAAGCGAACTTTATTGTCATCTCAACCACATACAAGTATACAGATAGACAAAATTGCGAAGCTCAGGGTCCACAGTGTAACAACATGAAGTTCAAATAATAAATTAAAAATAGAATTAAAATTAAAATTGAAAATTAAAACACAAACAAGACAAGACAAAGAAGTAGCAGAAATATTGACGTGTAGTTAGCAATATGAACATTGATGCAATGTATGGTATTGGCAATCTAGATACATAAATATAGTCAATAGATATGTAATATAATAAATAAATAAATAATAGATACAGACAATACAGAAATTATCAATGTATGATAATAGTTGTTTAATACGTGTAAACAATGACAGGTCAGAATGTTTCACAGCAGAAGGATATCAAGAGTGTCAAAATACTTAAAGGTCAGTAGGAGATTTTCAGTTCATTTTTACATGCACATTAGCCTTTGCAGGAAAGTGGCTTGCATGTATAAAAGTTCTGTTTTTAGAGGTGGTTGAGGCAGTGTGGAAGATCCCAGGGGCCAGCATAGTGGTAAGGAGTCTGACAGCTTGGGGGTAAAAACTCTCCTGCAGCCTGGCAGATCTGGCTTTGATGCTGCAGTATCTTCTCTTGGATGGCAAAAGTGTGAAAAGTCCATGTGAGGGGTGTAAGGGGTCCTGCACAATGCTGCAAGGCCTTGCGGACACTGCGTTTGTAAAATATGTCCTGTAGTGAAGGAAGAGGCACCCTAATAATGTTCTCTGCAAATAAATATGATTGATAATTAAACTAAAGTTTGAATGTTTCTTCACTGAAACTTACTTTGCTTATTGATATCATTTGCCCCAGCGTGCTTGTTGGAGTGATATATTACTTGTTTAGCTCTTTCAATGGCAGCGATTTGGCCTTGTTGGATTGTGTCTTGCATGATTGTTTGGGTGTGAGCTGTGCTCGTTGTGTTAGGAGTAACAATGAGGCAGACAGCTTCTGGCCCCTTCTATAGCTCTGTTTGATTGATGCAGCCCTTTCAAAGGACGTTTATCTGGTAAGCCCCAGCAGGAGCACAGCTCTTGATGCAGCTCTCAGCCTTTGCTAAGTTATTTTGAAGTGAAGTCCTTGCAGGGGAAGTGCCCAGGGGTAGTGATAGACCGTTAGCTCTTGCTAAGATATTCCAAAATTGCTTTAACTTGATCTGTAACCCAGTAGGGGCACTGACAGAAACAGGCCCTTGGCCAATGTGTTTTGAAACTTGTTTGATGAATGAATGCAGGGTCTACAAATAAATCAAGAACAATAATTTAGGCATTTCCAGTATTAACTTATCCACCAATACAAAAAGCCTTAGAGATTAAAGTACCTTTTGTGAGCACTTTTACATGGCAGACACCCCATTAAGAGAAGAACCTAAGAGGTTACAGATGTACTTTTCATGTTAGATACATGTCACAGGTGATCTGATAACAAGATAAAATAAAGATATTAAAAGATGTATTTGAAACAGCTGAAGAGCATCTTAATACAAGTAACATTAACATAGCGTGGCCAGGGCCTACAATTCAAATGTCCATAACGTATTTAGGCACATTTCATTTTCTTAGATGACAATGTTTCCCAGAGGAGGTCTGTTTACCAATATTTTAGTAAAACTACATGTGTTTGAGACAGTGGCGCAGTGGTAGTGCTGCTGCTTTGCAGTAAGGAGACTGTGGAAGATTGTGGGTTCGCTTCCTGGTTCCTCCCTGTGTGGATAGCGCTTTGAGTACCAAGAAAAGCGCTATATAAATGTAATGAATTATTATTATTTATTATTGTGTGCATATGACTTGACAATTTTACATGTAGAATATGTGCCACGGTAATTATGTGAGATTTTTTTCATGGACTTTTTGTTTGCTGTTGTCCAACGCTGGTCACCATAGACCCTGTTCTGTCAGAAACATCTCTGCTCTGCATTGAAAACATGAGATTAAAAATTTTTGTCAGCCATCAGTACAAACCACAATTGGTAATTAACACATAAAAAATATTTTTGGGTGGCTTATTCCTTTACATTTCCTGTTTTATCTTGTTTTATGTATTTCAAATAGTGTTATAGATATCCATTAAGTAAGTTAAAATGGTATAGTCAGATCTTTGTACATTTTAAATGGTCCTGTTGCTCTATGCTGTCCTAGTCAGTACCTTTCTTTAAGTATCTTTGGCCTGCTATGCTACTGTGTACCTGCCAATTACCTGGGAATCCATAGTGGGCAAGTCAGCTATTAAAACAGAGGGATACTTACTTCACAAAATATCATTTGCCTTTCCTCACTCAGTTCACTGCATTGCTTGTTACAGTTCATCACCTCAACGGTATCTTCACAGTTTACTCAACAGGAGCTGATTGAGGAGGAGTATTACCAGGGGGCGAAAGCCAAGATACCTATGAAAGAACGGAGCAGGTCATAGAGGGCTTTTGTGTACCATGAAGACTGCCAAAGAAACAAAAGAGGACACTAGATCAAGTAATTTGAATTCCCTGCAGCAGTACCTTGATTTCCAAGATGCTGTATTCACAAGAAATATGCAGTCTAAAGCTGAGACGCAACCTCTTTCGCATTGTGGTTGTGATAGTGCATTCACATTCTGATGCAGTGCCTCAAGCCTCCAGGAGTTGGAGTTCAGATCTTGCCTGGCCACTGTCTGTGTAGACTTTGCATGTTCTCACTGTGTCGCTTTGCATGTTTCAATGGGTATTTCACTTTTTCTTCCATGTTCCAAAGGCATAGGTTGATTGAACACTCTAAACTGGTCTTTGTGTGCGTGCATGAATGAGCTCTGCAGTGGGCCACTGTCCCATCCAGTGAAGGGTTGCGTACATTTCACTTCTGAATAGGTCATCTTTTTACCATTGTCACAAGAACGACAAAGAGACATTGGAAAGGTTTGGGGCAGCCACCCGTATAATATTTCCTGGCTGCAAAATCGTTCAAAAAGAACAGAAATGTTCACACGACTGAGTCCAAAACAGAACTGACTTGCTGCCTTAAAATGGCGGCCTTCAAATGCAAGTAGAGGAAGTGATGTCATCAGGGCCAGAATCGGCAGTGACATCATTGGTTGCCCCGGAACCGGGCGGGGCTTCCCGAGAATGGTCTGTAAAGAATTGAATCAGTGCACTTCACCACCCCCTGGTCAGTTATGGAATTACTTTTATTCAAGCCCTTCAGTTGTCACCTAAGCGCGCGTATGTGACACCATTAAAGGAGTTTTTAAAGCCTAGGATAATGGCAATGAACAAGAACGACACAGTAGCATATCCTGAACAATAAACAGGGTTTACTTTGAAAAATGTCTAGTTATGCGACATGACTGCCTCATTGAAGACTATTTAGACTAAAGAGAAAAATGGCCAAATCAGGAAGCCACCCTAAATGTCCTTTAATTTATGTCAAAGAGCTTTTGAAAATATTTTTAAAAGCAGAACACATAGCGCTAGTCACCCAATACATGATACGGATCACATACAGAGTCTTGAACAAACATTTTGTATTTCACCTCTTTCATTTTTAACTTTTGGCTCAAGGCAAGACAGCCCTAGGAATGATGAAGGTTCAAGGTTGCTTTATTTGCCATTTGTGCATAAAACCAACAGTCTAGGCACATTGGAATTCTTGTGCAGAGCTTTTTCAGAGTAATCATAGTAAACATTTAAACAATAAAACAATATAATAAATAATATGAATTATACCAACACTATACAAAAAGGTGATATCTACACAAAAAAATACACTTATATTGCAGATATTGCACAGTTAAAATATTTCACATTTATCACTCGTCATTTACATGACAAGTTAAGTGAGGTAGTTTGGGGTTATTTCACATATTCAGTAATTTTGTTTTGCCATCAGTCTAACTGTGGCGGGGAAAAATCTTGTTCTGTGAGTAATGATGCTGTCCGCTCTGCTGTGTCTCAGATTGTACGTACATTTTTTGTGTCTGAGCAGAGAGTGAGCTGGATGGAATGAGTCCCTGATAATTCCCTCTCCTCTTTTCCGACAACGATGTGCGTACATAGAATCCATGGAAGCAAGTTTTGTCCCTATGATCTTCTCCGCAGTCTTTATGACTCTTTGCAAAGCCTTCCTCTCTGCCTGTGTGGTGTTCCCATACCAGACAGTGATGCCTGCAGTGAGAATGCTCTCTATCGGTCCTCTGTAGGCCTGGGTGAGAGGGCGATGGTTCAAGCTGGCTTTCCTGAGCAGCCTAATGAAATAAAACCTTTGCTGTGCTTTTTTCACGGTGGCTGTGGTGTTAAGAGTTTAGCTCAGGTCTGATGTAACCTGGAGTCCCAGGAATCTGTGGCTGTCAGCCCTCTCCACCTCAGTCCCTTTGATGACAAGAAGCCGTAGAGAGGGAGGATTCTTCCAGCATTAGTCCTTTGGTCTTGTCTGTGTTGAGGATGAGGTCATTCTCCTCTCCACAGACAAGAATGTTGTTTACCAGGGTCCTGTACCCTGACTCATCCACCCCCTTAATGAGCCCCAGGATGGTGGTGTCATCAGCATATTTAATGACGATGGTGTTGTCCTGGGTGGAGACACAATCATAAGTATACAGGTGAAAAGAGAAAAAAAAGGGCAGAGATTACAACTGAACTTGATATTACAGCTAATCATTCATATAACACCAAGTTCCATCAGGCAGCACATTATTGGCTGACACAAAAAGCAGTGAGTGTGCTGGAAAGTCAGCAAAAGAGAAACATCAAAAAAGTTGGATCGTCACTACAGACATTACTTTTAAATGACAATAAGTTTAGATTGTCAAAAAGCTAACAAGTGAGTTCATCCTTTAGTGACACCAGTGTGCCTCCATTACTAGCTGGACTAATGAAACAGCATTGTGTTGTGCCTTCAGGGCTTAATAGCCTAAACGACTGGCACAAGTGACAGTACTGGCTGGCTGGAGGCAGGTTTAGGGAAATTTTATCCAGGTTGAAGAACTACCTTCTGTAGAGGAAGACAACAAACATGAAGTTCATGGTCTTTCCTGCATATAAAATAAATATCTCTTTATCTCCCTATTATAAAAAAAAAATCTAGGAAGGGAGAAGGAGACGAGACGTGATCTTCTCTGATCTTCTCAGAAGACAATTTGACGTCCCCCCAGAGACACTTTAATGTCACGCAAGACAAGGCAGTGAGCCAACATTTAAAACAAGTTCACTGACATCTAACCTAGCAGTTGTTGGAATGCTTTTGGCAGACATGCTTCATGTGCTCCCAGCTCTTAAAACAACGACAAGCAACAAGCAGAAGACACAGCTCACCAGCAACAGCAAGCCAGCAGATGATCCGACTGCTACTCCTTAGCATGTGTTCAGCCAAATTCACAACGCAAGCGGCAGGGATGCGAAGTGACAAAAGGACAGCTGCTGTACAGGCTTTTAAATGATGGACACGCAGTGCGACAAGCACAATATGCAGCTCGCCAGGAGCAGCAGCAGATGATATGACCACTTCTCCTAAGGTTGCATTAAGCCAAATGCCACCCCCCCCCCCAAT
>JANRMT010062848.1:17858584-17875136 GCA_026402145.1 Polypterus bichir lapradei | reverse complement strand
CAAAGTGGCAAAAGGACAGCTGTTGTACAGGCTTTTAAAATTACACAAGGAATGCCTCAATGAGTTTTAACAGGCCATATGTTTTAACAGGCCCTGAGCCTTGACTCCCTAAGAAGACCAAAACACCAAACGCCAAATACCCCCCAAAAAAACCCATCCATTATCCTAAGGAAAAAAAATAAAAGAAATCTTGGGAAAGGCCATTCAGACAGAGCCTCCTTTTCCAGGTAGGTTGGGCATGCAATGGGTGTCAAAAAATTGGGTAAATAAACAAAACAGAACACAAGTAATCTTCTTCACAGATCTTGACAGCCAATCTATCATTACCACCTCAGAAATACAACACAATAGTAAAAACTACTTTATTCAACCTAATCAAGGAAAGAAAAGGTTCTTCATAAAGATTTGAGATGATCTTTGGTGCCATAAATATCTTCCAAAAATGCACAACCAGCAGCCACTGAAGATATAATAGGATGTATTCTGCTTCAGGTTCACAAAGCTGAGCCTTTCTTAGGTTTAAAGATAGGCATCATTTGGCTAAATTGGTACTGATATTGGTAAATACATAGATTTCCATCAAAAATCAAGCAGCTCCTTGCCATATGTTTCTCTCCTGTTTTTTGAAGTGTGAGCAGGTATTGCGGTATTCACAAAGTCCTGGCTGTTAAGTTAGAGTCGTTACAAAAGTGTTATCACAATGCTACTTCGAGTAATGAAGCAGCAAAGTTATGACAGTTGTTTGGGTGTATAGCAACAATTCAAGAATATTTTTATCTTTTAAAAGAAATTGTATTAGTTGCTCGAAAAAGTATAACCTCATGACGCTGTAGTTCCACTGGGAGACAGAAAATGATGTAGTAATGATAAGACACGCCTGGGGTGAACAGGACAAAAAGCCTGTCTGATCCAAAATTGAGTCTTGTACTATTAGTAGATCTCTGTGTTAAAATATGGATTGTTAATAAAAAAACACTGTTCAAACACAAGGTTGCTCATAAATGTGCTTGGTACCAAAAATAAACTAAACCAGTGGTCAATGATCAACTTTCTAGTCCTGTCATCTTATCTAAAGCTGTAGATTCTACACACTATAGAAAGAGGGGGAACTGAAAAGTCACCTGAAATTGATGGTAACATGTAAGTAAGTAAGTAGAAGTGCAGTCATTTGTACTTTTGCAAGATCTCTGTATATTTCTGTCTCAGTTAAAGTACACAGTATTTAATATAGGAAACTAGCATGGTATTGGGTCTTTTACATTTTTGCAATGTAAGAACGTTAGGCGTCAATGTCGCCCCTTAAACCCAACAGACAGATACACTGGACACAGAGTAAAAGCACTCAGAAGTATTTTAATTTTTTTCTTCTTTAAATAGTGCTTCCTAAGTACCACAACCTCCATAACACAATCAAACAACCAATACATTAATGCAATTCTCTCCTTCACACCTCCCAGCAAGCTCTGTCTTCTGTCTTCTACCTCCCAACTCTGGCTCACTTGCTGGGTTCTCATCAGTCCTTTAAATAATACTTGACCCGGAAGTGCTTCTGTCCTTACGACCATGTGACTGGCTAGCACTTCCAGGTCTAATGAAGAAATGGCCTTTTCCTCAGCCTGGAAGTACTTCGAGGCTTCCGTCCTAGTGACTACCTCGTACCTCCGGGCTATAGGGAAAGGATGAGTCCCCAGGTCCTTCAACAGCTCCCCCTGGAGGCACCCATGACACCCAACAGGGCTGAGAAACCAAACTCCAAGTCCCGGGATGCCCTGCGGGAATCCGGGGCACCGCTACACTCCAGGGGAGCTGCCATCTAGCGTTTTGGGGGAGGCAGTGTCAGCAAGTAGCTGCCTCCCCCAATCCTTCCATTTGTGGGGCATCCCGGCTGGGTTGAGCTGCCGGCCGTCCATCACAGCATATTAAAAATGCAGTATGTTTGCAGGCACTGAAAACCTTTAATCAAAACATTTCTTTTAATACATGTAAGTCAGAGACTGCTAGAAAGACACCAGCCAACTTTCCTAACCTTCCCTCAGTATCTACTTTAGAAATTTTACTTTCTACTGTAGCTGTGATAATGTGATAAAAATATAGTAGTATTGTATTTCCAAATTATACCAGATTTTTCTAAAGGGTGCACCACTACTTTATCTGAGACAATGTTAGGAACAGAACTTTTCAATTAGATTTTCTGGTTAAGAATGGTGGTTGGGCCGAAATAATAAAAAAACAACTCTACTTTCAATGTGTTTGAAACGTTGGCTAACTCGATTTACAGTGGTATTCCGCACACATTTCTTTCACCTCATATTATCAAAAATTCATTCTAGTCAAGGTCATACTTGTGTGCAATGTCATCAAGCACTTGCTTCACAGGGTCATGTTTTGGGAAGGCCCCCGGTCAGATATTATGGAAGTAAAATATTTGCTAATTTATTGTAAATAGGGACTACTGCAATCCTAAATCTAGTCCTCCTAAAAACCATGTATGAATAATACCCAATGGATCATTATTACTTAGAAAACACTCCAATTTTGTAACTCAAACTATAATGCCATCATGTTTAGACATACAAAACTGAACCTACCTACCATGAAACGGTCAGAAAGGTCAATTCAGGTTGGGAAGCACGCACTGGTACAACACATTTCTGCACTTGCCACAAGACAAAACACCTTGGGATCCCGGTTGGCAGCCCTCCCAGACAGATACACAGTCCAGGCCCACCCCCCAGATATGATCACCTACAGTAACTGCCACAGCCAGGTGATGCATAGGCGTCTCCTTGGCCTGGTCCCTTAGGGAATCGTGCCACATGTCTGTAAGTGCCGTAACTGATACTCCCTCATAATGCAGGTAATGTGCCTCATTCTTGACTCCATGAGTTACCACTGCTTTGACACAAAGTCAAACCAGTGGTATCCAAGAATTCTCTTAAGTGACACAGTACCGAAGGAGTCCAGTCTTTGTCTCTAGTGTCTCGCAACCATATAGCAAAAAAGGGAGCACCAGGATTCTAAAGATTTGGACCTTCATCCTTTTGCAGATATACAAGCCCCACACACCTCTTTCCAGCAACCTCATTTCCCCCATGCTCTCCCAATCTGTCTACTGACTTCATAGGAAGACAAACCAGAGGCATGAATGTCACTGCCAAGGTAAAAAAACCTCTTGAGGAGGTTGACATTCCCTCCGCAGACAGACTGATGGCTGTGCCCAAGAGGTCATTAAAGTCCTGGATATTAGTTTTTATCCAGGACACTCACAATCCCACACACTCAAGACTCCTTGCTCAGTCTCTCGAGCGCCCCGATCAGAGCCTCTATTGACTCCACTAAGATCACAGCACCATAAGCAAAGTCAAGATCAGTGAATCTCTCTTCAGCAACAGATGCCCCACAGTCACTGGACCTCACAACCCTGCCCAACACCCAGTCCATGCAAGCACTAAACAGAATACGAGCAAGAACACAACTCACTGAACCCAAGAATCAAATGGGAAAAATGATGAGGTTCTGCCTCCACTCTGCACAGCACTCACAGTACCGGCATAAAGATTTTACAAAAATTGACAAAGGCTGCAAAGAAACTCTGCCGATATTCACATTTGTGCTCAATAAGAACCCTCAGTGCCAGGATGCAGTCGATGGTAGAATTCTTAGGCGTAAAACCAGACTGCTCTGGTTGCTGGTAGGTAAGCAAGTGATCCCAGATCCTACTGAGGATGACCCTATCAAGGACCTTACCAGGCACTGAGAGCAGTGGTATTCCCCCTGTAGTTGCCACAATTCTGGTAATTACCCTTCCCTTTCCAGATAGGGACAACAAGTCCCGTTTTCCAGTCAATTGGGATGATGCTTGTCTCCTAAATGGAAGCAAAGATTGCTTGCAATGCAAGGAGGACAGCCTTACCACCAGACTGGAGAAGCTCACCCCAGATACCACAGATCCCGGCAGCTTTCCCTACCCTCAGCTGGTTCAACACTTATGCAAACTCGGTGAGATTTGCTGGTTCACAGATAATTAGAGGATCAGCCTCATCAACTGTGGACCCATAGATGTCCAACGTCCTAGCCAGAGGATCAGCTTTACATTGCTCAAAGTAGCCAGCTCACTGGGCCACAACTGCAGCGTCATCCATAAGAACCTTTCTATCACATGCCCTAACTGCGATTCTCCAAGATTCAGAAGTGCGTAATTCTTTGATTCATCTGTAACCAGGACGTGGGTCACTAGACAACAGATAATGCATCACTTGCTCACAGATTCCTCTAACAAATACCTCATCTGCCCTCGGAGTCCTCACAGCCACCCTTCTTAGTTAACTGTACAGACCAGACTGGGCATCAAGCCATGTGCTATGACTCTTGGATGACATCCAGGGTACAATGTAAGATGAAATACCTCCCTTCTGGGAACACCGGCAATGCCAACATAACCCTCAGCAACCTTCAAGTTCTTGACACGGAAGGTCTCCCACAGCATATTAGAATTAGTAGTCATATCCAAGGCTGCAAGTTCCTTAAATAAACTGCGTACAAACTCATAAGAAACAGCCTGATGTCTGAGTCTGGCCATGTTCAGCCTCATTCTAGTTGCAGGTTAAATTTGCTATTTTCAATTTGCTTTTTTCCTGTTTTGCTTAAAATTTCTAAAAAGAATTAAGTTACTTCATGAAAAATTAAAGTGCTTTTCAATCTGGTTGATACATTCCAAGTTATCCTGAATTATCAACTACCTGTCTGGCTTACCACAGTTTGTACATGCAGGACAGGTTTATGCAGTACAGCAGCCAAACAAGGGACACTATTGACATCCTGTTGGTTCATTCTTTACTTCATCGACTTTGAGTATAATGCTGAGTTGTGCCTGCATTAAAGGTCCTCTTGTACAGCAGGAGTGGGGTCTGTTATGGGAGTGTAAAATGATGAGTGGTAGACATTATTGAAAAGTACTAACCTCAGCATTGTCAAGACAAAGAGGATGGTGGTGGATTTTAGACGGTTCAGGGCCATTCATCTTCTGTCGCTATTGATGGACACTTTAGAAATGTTGAAAGCCTACATGAACCTTTACACGCATTCAGATAAAAAAACTAGAGTGGACTACAAACACTGAGCTGACCTTGTTGTACAAGAAAGGTCCGTGTTGCCTCTTTTTTTGAGGAGGCATAGATGCTTTGGAGTATGCATGTCTCTGTTTCAGATGTTTTATAAATCTGTTTTAGTAGATGCAATCCAGTATGCAGCCAACTCCCAGGTCAGAAGTAGTACAGCATGTGATGCCATCAAATTCTCAACTGATAATGAAGACTGGCTCAATCCTGACAATTGGCATGGACCCTCTGAAGGCAGTGGTTGAGAGAAGGGCATTTAAAATAATAGCCATCATAAGCAAGGGCACTCACTGTCCGCATAGCATTCTGGCTACACAGAAGAGCACCTTCAGCAGTAGACTAATCCAAGTGCACTGCTGCAGATAATGCTATATGAGGTCATTTCAGCAAGTACCCATTACATTCTGTAATGAGTTGTGTTACTAGCAGAGTGATGTTGATTTCTTATTCTATGAAGGGTACTGATTTGTTGCCTGAAATTTATATTGACCTGCACTTTTTTTGTAATAGTCTGCAACTTTTTGCAATTTCCTTTGGGATTAAGAAAGTATCTATCTATTTATCACGGATTGTCAACACTGTCCTTAATTACTTGAACATGCTTAACTATCACTCAACGTTTAGAATTTTCAGCATTTATATTGACTATTATATGTAGAATATTTTTGTTTCTCTACTCCCTAAAAAGGTGTTGGAAATGAGGAGAATATCCATCCATCCAGTTTAAAACCTATTGTCTATTCTGGCAGTACAGAGTTCAAGACAAAAACCAGCCTTGAATGGGGCAGCAGCCCGTTACACAAATCCATCTCTTTTATTTAGGTGTCCTCACTTCAATTCAGGATCACCTAAAGCCAGAGTCTGTTTTAGGTGTACTTGAATTTAGAAAAAAGGTTAAGATTTGGATTTTCTTAAAAAGAATAGACAAATTTCAAAATTACATTTTCTTTGTAAGGACTTAGAGAAAATGGTAACCTTACAACTCAAATCCTATTTTAAAATATAGAGCCTTCATTAAATAACTCAGCAAAGAACCACTGTTAAATTGTGTTGTTAAAGATATTCTAACATACTCTGATACAAGAAATGAAATTATTGTAATGCTTTTAAATTCTCTAATTAATATCAATTTTCTATAATAGTGTGACATTTAGCTGGCCCATCAAATGCTGCTGTTAGTTTCTTTCATACTTACCAAAATGTCTTTATTATATACAGAGGTGGTGACACTTATGAGTCAGTACTGAATCTAATTCTCATTTTTGTATCTCTTTATTGCCATTATGAAAAGTAATTCTGAAAAAAAGATAGATTTCATGAATATGCTGATAATATCCAGTTGTACTTGCCATTTAAACCAAATAACTGCTTTAATAATGTTAAGGTATGGTTCAGTGATAATAATCTTTACAGAAAAAAAGTTATTTTATTGGGTGATAACTCTGAATAGTAAATTCTGAAAATTCTAAAATGTACAAACTTGAACTTTACTTGGGTTCAATCTATCTTGGATACATATATCTTACTTCAAAGCATCACATATCTATGCTTCCTAAATCCTTGTCATTCCAAATTAAAAATATTGCAAAATGAAAGCAGCTTCTTAAACTGCAGAATCTTGAAAAGCCAGTCAATTATTTTGTCTGAAACAGAATTACTGGTCAAATTGTTCACTTACTTAGTAGGACAATACAAATAGAGTAAGTCATTAAGACCTAAACTAGAACTAAAAAGTATGCCCACATAATTCCAGAAATGAAATAACTTTACTGCTTCCAATTATGTTTAGGGATGATTTAAAATTATCTTAAATGGTTGAGCATATACATACTACTGAATTTACTAATGTAAATATTCTAGGAAGTACTCAGCAATCTCAAGATGCATGTCTGCTTGATATCCATCCATTATCCAACCCGCAATATCCTAACTACAGGGTCATGGGGGTCTGCTGGAGTCGATCCCAGCTAACACAGGGCGCAAAGCAGGAAACAAACGCCGGGCAGGGTGCCAGCCCACCGCAGGGCACACACACACACACACACACATACCAAGCTCGCACTAGGGACAATTTAGAATCGCCAATGCACCTAACCTGCATGTCTTTGGACTGTGGGAGGAAAGTGAAGCGGGAAGCGAACCCAGGTCTCCTAACTGCAAGGCAGCAGCGCTACCAACTGCGCCACCGTGCCGCCCCTCTGCTTAATATATCAAGCATAAATACATTTGTTGTTGAACGTAAGGCCTTTAGTTATAGAGAATGATCTATCTAGTAATTACAGAGAAGCCCCATTGGCATCAGCTTTTAAATCAAAGCTGTAGGCTCCCATTTTATGGTAGTATACTCTTACTACATCTGCTCTTGAAGATGTTGATATTCATATTCCTTTGTCTTTCTGTTTATTAATTAATCATAGTAATTACCTTGACTGGCAGTTACTAAGTCATTGCCATTTTTTTCTTGGAGTGAAAGCGTCATCCCAAATGAACAGAACAATTTACATATGATTTATCTTCAAATGAAACTGTTGTGCAGTTTGTTCTATTTCAGAAAGTGGCTGATGTAGGAAAACTGTAATCTCAACTTTAAAAAATAAATGCCCTGTATATGGCTAAAGTTGTTACCATTGCTGCCCTACAGATCCAGCATTCTGGGTTCAAATCCTGTGGCCAGTCCTTGTCAGTCAGTCAGTCATTTTCTAACTCGGTATATCCTAACACAGGGTCATGAGGGTCTGCTGGAGCCAATCCCAGCCAGCACAGGGCGAAAGGCAGGAACAAATCCTGGGCAGGGCGCCAACCCACTGCAGAACACACACACCAGGGACAATTTTAGGATCGCCAATGCACAACTAACCTGCATGTCTTTGGACCGTGGGAGGAAACCCACGCAGACACTGGGAGAACATGCAAACTCCACGCAGGGAGGACCTGGGAAGCGAACCCAGGTCTACTTAATGCCAGGCAGCAGCGCTACCACTGTGCCACCATGCCGCCCTCCCAGTCCTTGTCTGTGGCTAAACTGAACATTTTCCCAATTTCTATATTGAATTTCTTCCTCATCCTCAAAGATGTTAACTAGTGATTTCAATTGGCCCCGTGTGGGTTTGTGCATGAGTGGGCCCTGCGATGAACTAGGATCGTGTTTAGGGTTTGTTCCTGTTTTGTGCTTGTTGCTGAATAAGTAGATCTAAGAATCTTATATTTTGTTTTTATGTTGCATTATTTTATAAGCCATAGTATATTTGTTGTACAGTCTACTGGGGCTGTTAAATGTAAGTGTAGTTTGTAAGAATAAACCAAAGTAAAACGAAAATTTCTAATGTAGCCTGATATTAATGAATAGAAGTGTGCAAATGAATATACCACGCTCAGTACCAGAATTTGGTCCAATTTCAGTATTGCCTTAGGCCCATTATGAGAAAAGACTCAAGGAATTATAAAGCAGTAACTCTAACCCCTGGGCAACCCAGCTATTCAAAGAAATTCAAACAAAATAATGCTCAACCTAAAGTTCCATGAAAAAGTATTTGCCTCCTAATTCCATTTTTGCTTATTCATAACACTTAATTGTTTTCAATCTCTAAACAAATTGAGTATAATATAAAAGACTACCTGAGTATACACAATATACAGTTTTAAAATGACCATTCAGTTTATTGAAGGAAAAAAGTTCATCAAGACTTATATTACCCATATGACAAAGTAATTGACCCCAAAACATAATACTTAGATATGCCACCTTTAGCAGCAACAACTGCAATCAAACACTTATGGTAAGAGAAGTACGCAGAAATTTTGGCCCACTTTTCTCTAAAGAATTGTTTTAATTCAGACACATTGGAGGGTTTTCAGCTGAAAACTACCCATTTTAGGTTCCTCCCCAACATCTCAATGGGGTTAAAGTCAGGACTTTGATTAGGCCGGTCCAAAAATGTATTTTTTCCCAGTCATTCAGATGTGGACTTTCCCTTGGGCTTCAGATTATTGCCCTGCTGCATAACCCAATTGCACTATTTTGTCTTTTTTCTCTTTCTTCATCATGTAAAGCACTTTGAGCTGCATTATTTGTATGAAAATGTGATATATAAATAAATGTTGTTGTTGTTGTTGAGCTTCAAATCACAAACTGATAATCAGATATTTTAGAACATTAGAACATTCTAGACGAGAACAGGCCATTCAGCCCAACAAAGCTCACCAGTCCTATCTAATAATTTCTTGCAAAATAATATCAAGTCTAGTTTTGAAGGTCCCTGAAGTTCTACAGTCTGCTACACTAATTGGTAACATATTCCATATGTGGATGTTTCTCTGTGTGAAGAAATATTAATGTTTGTGTGAAATTTACCATTAAGTTTCCAACTGTGTCCCTGTGTTCTTACTAAACTCATTTTAAAGTAACATTCTTAATTCAATGTACCAGTTCCCTTCATAATTTTAAATACAACACTTATGTCTCCTCTTAGTCTTCTTTTGCTTAAACTGAAAAGTCTCAGGTTTTTTAACTTTTTGTCATAACTCATCCCCTGTAGCCCTGGAATAAGTCTAGTCACTCTCCTCTGGACTTTTTCTAGTGCTGTTATGTCCTTTTTGTAGCTTTATTTATGAATGCTTGCAATAATGTTGCTAGGACAGCCACTCCTGGGCAGATTTACCACTATTCCAAATTTTCTTCATTTGGAGATAATGGCTGTCATAGTGGTTTGCTGTAGTCCCAGGGTTTTAGAGATTGCTTCTCGACTGATATATTTTCAGCAAATTCCCAAATGATATCTTTTCAGTAACTTTGCTTCTCAGGTCTCCTAGAATTTCTTTTAATCAAGGCATGGTGTGCTGCTTATTGAGACCTTTTAGCCAACTTCACAGGTTCTATTGAAGTGATGTTTAGATTCAATAGGACTGGCAGTAATGAAGCTTGGGCATATCTACTGGACAATAAGATTTTTTCACAAGAGTGACATATGGGTGATGTTGAACTTTTTTACTTAAATACAGTAAGTCAAGTGATCATTTAAAAACTGTGTATTATGTTTCCTCAGGTTGTCTTTTGTATTATAGTAAATTTGTTTGGGGATCAAACACAATTAAGTGTTATGAATAATCAAAAACAGGGGAATAATACCTTTCATAGCACTGTATATTGCCTTACTGAAACTATGTTGTACAGTGAGCAATTATGTCACCATGCCACAGAAAATCACAGCAGCACTCAAGGCTGCACAGAAAAGTGTAACTAAACATATTTCTTAACTAAACATCAAGTCCTAACCTGATGGGCTAAGAGAAATAAACCATTAGCCTTGACTAGAGATGGCTACATGAAAAACACAACTGGTCTTGAAAACTCTGATTGATTGTATTCTTTCAGCTAAGTAATTAATCCAGTTTTTCAGAATATCACGGAAAATATGAGGAATTCCATTTTAAGATGACATCCAGGAAGAACATCCAAATGGTTGTGAGAATCTAAAATAAACATTTGAATTACATAGGTGAAAAATGCAACATTCAAATACATTTAGATTAGAAGCTGACTGTTTAATAACCTGGATTGTCTTCCTAGTTTGTAAATTGTCTTCCATTCTTGTTTCTAAAATGAAAGGTCCTCACCCAAATGTATGCATGTATTACAAACATTAAAGCATCTGTTAGCAATTATGCTCCAAAAATAGTGTGTTCTTAATTGTCACATAATGAAGCATTACTGAAGAAATTTATGAATGAATGACAAAGCTCCACTGTAACTCTGAATGTACTTCTGCAAAGGCAAGTTCCCTGAAAACACACATTTAAGCTCACAACATAGTTAACATTTTAAATTGTCAGTCTGAAAAGAACACATCTATCTATAAAAACGTGCTTTACAATTCAATTAACATCAGGACTTACGCATTCCGTCTGCATATTCTTGTACTGAATATAAATGTCAACAGATCAATCTGTGGGATCTGCAGAAACAGGCCAAAAGGAAATAATGTCTGCAAGAGAGTACAGTAAAGGCCAATGGGGGTGTAAATGGTCTCTCGCTTTATCAGATTTGAGGTAAACAAGAGGTTAAAAAAAGTACTGAACACACTACATTGGTGCGCATAAAAAAAGTTTTACTATGTTAATTTATATCTACCATCCTTGGAGAATTTAGCTTTTTTTTTTTTTTTGCTTGCAATAATCTATACTCTATCGGTCACTGCGTCTCAAACAGGTGACCAAGTAGCTTTACAGAAAACTCCAGGGCAGTTACATTCTATACTGATACCAAACTTTGCAGCTTCTTATTTTTTATCCCCAGGATATTCATACCCACAATATTAATACGAGTCCTTGCCACAGCAGTTCGGTTTACAAGGCTGCACGGGTAAACATATTATGCGAATATATCTTAAAAACTGTGTTGTCCTAAAACCCTGGCTTAACCACCCGTGCATTCTCATGCATTACTTTGTATAATGCAGAAAACCGAAAAACACAAGAAAAGATGTATAAGCTCTTTTCCAGATCTACCAATGTCAACTTAAAGATAGCGCTGACCCCACAAGAACATCGCGTTATCAGCTGTTGCTCTGTACTTTCTCGAATGCTCCAGAGTTCCCTCTTCCCATAATCCTCTAAAAACGATTTTACGGAATATATTGTAAGGTCTTAAACGACTCCCAGATGGTACGTGGCTGCCAAGTACACTTACTAAAATCCTTTTTTGAAGCTACACGCGGAACAGGTCACACCGTTACACCCAGGCTGGACTTTTATACTTTTGAGTCAACCCAACAGAGTCGGAGTAGGCGGGGCAGCTTCTCAATGCTTATTGCTATCCACGCCCATTGACCGACGTCAGTGCTGCACGGGAAGTCAGTCCGCTTGCACCCCACTCGTTCCACTCCAGTGTATGACATCTATCCCGCCTACTTGTGGCCGCGTAAATTACTGAGGCAAACAGGAAGTGGCGCTGAAAAAGGTACGTTACCTTTTGATTTATTTAGTATGTGAGCATCGTTCTTATCTTAAGAATTTACTAGCGTATCGCTTATACAGAGCATAATCACGCCCCTTCAAGGTGTGCCTTACAGCTGCATGTTTTGTTCTGTTATAGCAGTTGTACATTTCGAGTTAGTGAAAAAAGAGACTTAGCGTATATTGCTTAAATATATTTACAGTTGACCTGTTTCTGTGCATCTTTGAGTGTATACAGGACATAATTAATGACAGTGAACTTTTACATCCAGCTAAATATAAATTAATTAGATCTGTGATACCCCTACATTGTTATTTTACTTGCAACGTAGTTGGATTTGTGTTTTCTCAAGAGTTTAACCATGTTTAACCTATTTTAATTGATCTTTGCATCATAGATAAGATATAGCGACTATATTAAGATGGCTATTTTATATTGCAAACAGCGTTATCAGTTTTACCCAAAATTTTGGGTCTCGAAGCCACATTTTTATGCTAAATCCCGGCATGTTTTACTGATCATTCCTGTGCCATAAAAATAATAATGATTTAACATTAATATTCCGAGAAAAAATGTATATATTTATATATTGCTGTGTTTGATGTTGTAGAATGGAGAGTTATGAACGATTCTGTGAGTACAAGCGACAACACTTGAAAAACAAATTTCAAGCGTCGGTTGACAAGGCTGAACCAAAAATCAACAGCTGCTCGTCTATAATCCGATTCTATGGAATGACCATCCTGCCACCTGTGGTAAATCATGATTGTTTCTGTATAATTTTTTCACAAGCTTAAATGTCAGGTTTGATTTTTGAATACATGTATAACTGAAATTATAAAAATGCATTTTTTACCTTTTAGAGTTCTGTTACTTAGGTACGTTACGTATCAACGGAGAACAGTATAACTTTGCTTTGCTTGGATTATTTTAATTCTTAAAAGTGCAGTAGTTTAGTCTTGCGTGTCAAAAATATTGTCCGATTGTTTGTTAGTGTGTCAAGATTGCCCTAAAGTGGATTGGCCCGCATACAGCCAGATTATACTTGGACTTGTTGCTGCTGAATTATTCTGTAGCGTTGTAATAAAAATAACAGCTTTCTAAAATGAATATGGTATGGAATTTTTTTTCACCGCATTTACACTGTAGATCAGGACCAGGGTGGGTTGTAACCATGGGTTGTTCTTCTGAAAATGGGTATGAAATAACTCCCAATTATCAGGGCCCTGAACAGGGAAATACAGGATTGAAAATGGATGGGTGTCTTTTATTTAATTAAATCTTCAATTAAAGTAGATCAAGTAAATACTGTATTTCTTTTTGTATGGTGTGCTATAATGAAAAGAAAAGATTTGATTTTGAGGCAGACTGCACTTGCCATTGTTTTTATAGCATAACCCTCATCCAGAATCCACTAAATGTTGACTTGGAATGTGACTTAAAATATATTGAAGTAACATTTAAGGAACTATTCAAATTTTGTTTAAATTTCATAGTTATATATTTTTAAAGCAGAACTGATTGGTAAAGACCATTGTGCTGTAAATAATTTGTAAGACCTTTCAAAGCGTGATGCTGAATTGGTAGGCAAGAGGGTCCAGTGTATCATATTGGTTATAAGTATTTACAAAGTTAAACCTGAAATTCACTGAGCCATATTCTTTCCACTATTGTCTGAGCATGAGTAGATTTCATTACATACGCTAACCAATGAAGAAATTCCAAATGACCCCATAACAAGGTACCAACACAAATAACAGAAGGTATTACTAGTAACCATTAATTAAACTGAATAAGTTTTATTATTTGCTGTCAAGAGATCTTAAATTCTGTGTTAGACTTTAACTCATTATATCTAGTCTACTTTATAGCAGTTATTATAGCTTCTCAATTTGTTAATTGTCAAAGGAAGAAATTGAAATCTCAGAATCGTAAACTCCACAACAGATTGTGGAAGCTCAATACACTCTTAAAACATTAAAAGCTACTGACTGTATAAAGCAGTTAAATCAATTTGCGGGGACAAGAGACAGAAATCAGTGTGCTTCCATCAAACTAGGGTTGTAAGTCATTGGTCTGAATGGACCTGTGAATGGCATCATTGAAATTAAACCCAAAGAATTACTCACCATAAACACAGCAAACAGTCACTTAAGAGGATATTAAATGAAAAAACCTAGACTCGCCAGCTATTTGTAAATTGTCTTCCATTCTTGTTTCTAAAATGAAAGGTGTCACCAGCTATGTAATAAACATTTGTAAATAAAACAAAAACTGTGTATGGTTGGTGAAACACTAAACACTGAAAAATTAATCAACCAGAACTCTGCAATTAATACTAGACTTAAAACAATAAACTGCATTTTATAATTGGACCTTTCAGTTAAACCAATAACTAACTTCATTGCTTTTGTCTTCTGAAAACTGAAGAATTATAATATCCTCTCACTTAAGAAATTTTATTAAGAACTACTCATAATAAATGGCATAATTTAGTGTATTACTCATAATTTAATACCAAGAGCACCACAAAAAGTGATTGCTGCAACTTTTAAGAGCAGTACTGGTTTAAAAATGGCAAAAATATTACAAAAAAATTATAATTATTATTATTACTACTTCTGCGGTGGGTTGGCACCCTGCCTGGGATTGGATTCCTGCCTTGTGCCCTGTGTTGGCTGGGATTGGCTCCTGCAGACCCCCGTGACCGTGTGTTTTCGGATTCAGCGGGTTGGAAAATGGATGGATGGATTATTACTACTTATTTTGAATAATCTTTCCCACAGTTCTTGACTACTTGTTGTAATTTGTGATTTTTAATAATTTGTACACATAATCATCTGAAAAACTAACCCTGACACGAACACACAAACACTGTCCCGGGTTCAAATAAAGGTTGGTTTATTCACCAAAATCCTTTTCTCAGTAGCAAAAAGCACAAAACAACAGGTTTTCTCTCTTCACTACAGTTTCTCTCACCACCACACTGTCCTCCTCCAGTGAAGTGTTGCCTCATTTCCTCTCAGCTCCAACTCACCTGTCCAAGGGAGTGTGTTCCCTTTTATTAAGGACCCTGGAATACTTCCAGTGCCAGGGCTCCTGCCCAATGGAAGTACTACCAGGTCACATGGAAGTCCAATATAACAAGAGCCTTATTTCCCTGTAGCACCCTATTGCAGCACCCAGTGACTCCAGCAGAGCTGCTCTGCTGGACTATATTTCCCTGCATTCCCTGCTGGCTTTCCAAAGGGAACTGATATCCGATACTGTTACCATCTAGCGTCCAGGGGGAATAACAAATCCCCAGCGATATTTTCTCTTTTCAATGGGCCATCCTTCCATCCTTTCCAATCCTTCCTTCCAGGTATGCTCCTTCTTTCCTTCCCGGCTGGGATGCTTATCTGCCTATTAGAAGCCTCTCGTCAGGGTATGGACCCATCCCCTCTCCTGGCCAGGATGCCCTTCCAGCCCGTATGACAGCTATGACTTCTGTCATCACCATTTTAAATTTATTTCTCATTGCTGATGCCATAATTTGCATGAGAATAACTGTGGTTGTTACCACACGACAGGGAGAAGATCGGAGTATTATATTTACAATCTTATTATTTAGGTGGTTACCTACCAAGTAAAGTTTGTGGTTGGTTGGCCATTCGGCAAACATATGCTACGTCCCCATAGTTTCGAGAAACAGCTCATAGATATGTGATACAGTATCCGTTAAATCATACAAAGAGTACACAAGACGTATTTTGCCATGGTGCAACGTAAGAGGCTCCACCTCAGGTGCTGGGGGATTCAAAAGTACATATGCCTGATGAGCCCCAATAAGGGTGAAACACATGTTGTGTGCTCTTTGTATTATTTGTCAAATACTGTATCACATCCACGTATACTATGTGCGTGTGTGTATGTATGTGTGTGTGTATATATATATATATATATATATATATATATATATATATATACACACTAGGGGGCTCTGCCCCCTGCTCGCTTCGCTTGCCCACCCCTGGGTTTGGTTTACTGGATATACAATTTAAAGAGATTGTTAGTTTCATGGGAATTGTTACATATGCATTATTTTCAGATTTATTTTAAAACTTTTGTAAAAACAATACTTTATTTCCGGCCTCGGACATGGTTACATCTCTTTCTCTGGACGTATAACGCTGCTCGCGTTGTGAAGGGGATGTGGCTGAACGCACGCTAAGGAGATGCCGTCGGATCATCTGCTGTTGGCAAGCAGCCTGCTCTGCTTGTCTCGCTGCCCGATCATTTCAATGTCTGTACAGCAGATGTCATTTTGCTACTTCGCATCTCTGTCGCCGTTGTGAAGGGGGTGGGGCAAGGGGCGAGGGTTAGGTTGGCTGAACGCACGCTAAGGAGAAGCAGTCTGATCATCTCCAGGCTTTTTGCTGCTGGCGAGCTGCGTGTTTTGCTTGTCTCTTGTCATTGTTTTAAGAGCTGGGAGCACATGAAG
>JANRMT010062848.1:17776254-17818584 GCA_026402145.1 Polypterus bichir lapradei | reverse complement strand
AGGGAAGACCCGGGATTGAACTTGCAACCTCTCATTTCAGAAGCAGCTGTTCTTCTACACCAGCCATGCAATTGGTGTTTGGGCTTCGGTTTTTATGTATTGGCACAACATGTAAATTGAATAATATATTTTTGAATAAAAATGCATTTGTTTTGTTATACCTTTTGTGAAAGTGTTAATTTGGTATTTGGACTTCAATCTTCACGCATTATAGTTTTCACATTAACATTTTATTAATTTTTATTATAACATGGAAAAACTTTCTGTTTAGTTACTTGTTCAACATTTCTTGCCTCGCATTTCTCCAGGCACCTCACACCAGATAAACAGACTTGAGCTGGGAGAACTTCAGCTGCGTCAGTGGTGGGGATGGGATAGTAGGCTGCTTGTGCTGATCGACGCATTTGCAAAACAAAGATGCTAATGGAGTGCGAAGGAATTTAAAGTGGCCTGGGATTATGACTTTTTTCATAGGCTTCAGGGATTCTAGTGTTAAAATACACTGCAGAGTATGAAAGTTATTAAACCGGATATGTGTCCACCTCCCATACAGCAAATACCAGTAAGTAACTGGCCTGGATAAGGAAGGAATACTAATTTATAAATATTAATCATTTATTTGCTGGGGGATTCTATATACTTTGAAATGAAGGGTTTACTCTGGCACCACTAAAATACAGTTAAAAACTGCAATGACTGCGATCACATAAAGTCTCAAGGATATGAAAGTGAGGATTAAATTTACTCCATTAAAGAAAAGTAAAGTACTAAAAGAGCACAAAATGTATGTATGGGCTCCTGGACGCTTATAATTAAAAAAACGCAATCTTGTCACCGTCTGTTTAAGAACAAAGAGAGATAGATATCTGTTAAAAAGAAATAGTGTTAAATTAAACATTTTAAAAGACTTTATTATGCACTCCACATATCATATTCTGAATTCAAGAAAGTTTTGACATTTATTTTCTTAGTGTGCCAATACTACTTCTACACACTGTAGTCTCACAGACTTAACTAAGTAAGCTTTTTCTCTAATCTGTTTGCTTTCTGCTTGACTATAACTTCACTGTGGCTTGCATGTCTGTTTTATAACAGGTGCAATGGCCAGTGCGGGAACATGTACTGTATTTATAAGTTCTAATTGTTTGCGTCACTGGAGTGTACAAAATGAGGAAGACCAGTGAGGAAGAGTCCCTAAACCTGCTTTACCTGGGCCTGTCAGATATTACTTTGTTATAATATTTCATTTTATTCAGCTGTGCACATTTGGTTTCTAGAATTGATCTGCAATTGACCTACAAGGAGGCTATAGTGAAATATAGTTTACTCTTTAAAACACTTTTTTTTTTTTCCTTGCGCACTACCCCACCATATCCTTTCATTTGAGAGGCGGAGTGAAAGCTTTAGATTTGTCAAAAAATTTCAATCTCCAGTTTTCGATGGATCTCGATGTTTTAGGGTCCCCAGATATTAAAACCATTGATATCTCATAGATGGGTGTGTGTCTGTTTGTCACAGTTTCTTGAGGACATCTAGAGCTATAACAGCTGGACAGAAAAATACCAAACTCGAAACTTAAGCCTGTTATGAGATGATGATGTGCTGATTAGTTTTTGAGCCAAATCGTGCAAGAGGAAGAGGCAATCTAGAGGATCCCTCAAATACTGTAATTCTGCAATTAATTATGAATTTTTCTCATCAGTTGCTATCGTAATGATGTATTTTATAATTAGAAAGATCAGCAATCAGAGTGGTAAATAATTATTGAAATGTTATAGAATAGTTTAGGTAACTTGCTTCCTAGGGCGCAAACACTACTGATACTCACATCCCAATTTTTTTCTTTTTCTAAACGATTTTCAACTTCGAATCAAGTAACATTTGAGCAGTTTTTATTCACATCCCAAATTGTAGCCATGAAAATAAATTATGATGTGTTCATCTACCAGTGGAATAACTGAGGACAGTCTAATTTATTAAAGTGAATGAAAAATATAAAAATAATTTGGGCCCAAGTCAGTATTACAATGTCAAAAAATGTGTCATTCCTACACTTAGTAGGAATGATTTCAACAGTCTGTTTCTTTTTTTTGTTTTATTTTTTCTCTGTAGAATATATTATACGAGATACTAGCAAAATACCCACGCTTCGCAGCGGACAAGTAGTGTGTTAAAGAAGTTATGAAAAAAAAGGTAACATTTTAAAAATAGATAGATAGATAGATAGATACTTTATTAATCCCAAGGGGAAATTCACATAATCCAGCAGCAGTATACTGATACAAAGAAACAATATTAAATTAAATAGTAATAAAAATGAAAAAAAGTTAGCATTTACTCCCCTGGGTGGAATTGAAGAGTCGCATAGTGTGGGGGAGGAACGATCTCCTCAGTCTGTCAGTGGAGCAGGACAGTGACAAAAGTCTGTCACTGAAGCTACTCCTCTGCCTGGAGATGACACTGTTCAGTGGATGAAATGGATTATTCATGATTGACAGGAGTTTGCTTAATGCCCGTCGCTCTGCCACAGATGTTAAACTGTCCAACTTTACTCCTACAATAGAGCCTGCCTTCTTAACAAGTTTGTCCAGGCGTGAGGCGTCTTTCATCTTTATGCTGCCACCCCAGCCCACCACCGTGTAGAAGAGGGCACTCGCCACAACCGTCTGGTAGAACATCTGCAGCATCTTACTGCAGATGTTGAACGATGCCAACCTTCTCAGAAAGTATAGTCTGCTCTGACCTTTCTTACATAGAGCATCAGTATTGGCAGTCCAGTCCAATTTGTCATCCAGCTGCACTCGTAATGTGATTGTCAATGTAATTGTCGTAGGCTTATTTTAGTATTGAGAATGATGAGTATGATTGTAAATGTTGTGTATGAGAAATACACATTTTTAGGATGTAAGGATCTCTTTGTAAACAACGCTTGCAGTTCTGCCCTCAGGCTGTAAAATGTCTGCTGAGCTTACTTTTGAGCATGTAACGTACAGTTGGCCATGTGAGAAGCAATCTTGTGTCAAGTCAATGCTGACCTTTTTTAGAGTCTGGCCCTGTGACTCATTTATTGTCATAGTGAAGCAGACCCTTACTGGAAATTGGAGGTGTTTGAATTGGAATGGGAGGTCAGAGGGTATGAGAGGGATGGTATGAGAGGGATGCGAGGAATAAATACAGTCTTCTCTGAGACTGGTTCAGTGAAGACAGTTGCCTTAATGAGGTTCTTGTGCAGAGATTCGATCTAAAACCTGGTGCCATTACAAAGTTTTGGTGGTTGTAAGTTTCATAGTAAAGCGGTGGAGTAAACGAAAAGGCAGGAGTCACCAGCAGGCAGACGTAAAGCAAGGCGAACAATAACAGGCTTGAAGCGGTGGAGTAAAGAAGAAGGGAGCAGTGAGCATGAACAGCTGAGGCTAGTAAGGAGGCGAGTGAGGAGGCACATGAGCACGGGATGTCATTAATGTATATAGGCAGGGAGCCAACCACGTGGTAGGAGTGTGGACAGCAGCCGTGTGGAAAAAGGAAGGGGGACAGGGGGTGGCCCTTGTGTGTGAAATAAATCCTCTTTTAATGGAAGTAAGGAATGAAACCGCCAAAAGGAGAGCTCAGTTCCTAAACTTCCTTATGGCGTAATGGTGAGAACCGCCAAAAAGAAGACGTTATTTTCAAAAGTTCATTACGGGGCACAACACGAAATGAAACATACTTAACGTTTGTAAGTACAGTGTAATGGATGAGCATGGGAAAATTGGAAGTAGCAGAAATAGTAAGGGGTGCTTTTCCCTATCTATATATACAGTTTAGGGGGTACACCCATTTCCCCCCCTTGGGTGTTGTAATAGGACATGAAACATACCTAACTTTTATAAGTACACTGCAAGGAATGAGCATGCAAAATTTCAGCTTCCCACATATATGGAAAGTGGGAGAATTAGTGTTAGGGCTATAGTTAGTTAGGGCTTTTCCTTTTATATGTGTAGATAGCAAAATCCCCGCGCTTTGCAGCGGAGAAGTAGTGTGTTAAAGAAGTTATGAAGAAGAAAAGGAAACATTTTAAAAATAACATAACAAACGGTAAAGCAAGGAAGACTCCGTAATAAGGACGGTTGGGTGCACATAGAAGGGGTGCCTGCTAACCTAAAAGGGATATTCGGAGCTGACGGCTTTACTTGTCTGTTGTGGAGCGGGCGTCGGCCGTGGATGGACGCTAACGCCGAGTCACCCGGGTGAGACGGACTTCATTCTTCAATAAAGGAACTGTCGCCGAGCCGGTGAGACTGCTTCTTTACATGTAAATTAAGTAAACGTGTCCGCAGCACGCATCAGGATTGGTCGCTGGATTCACTGCAGACTTCCCAGGCCGTGTGATTATAAACTTTTAAAAGAAAGTTCAGATAAAGGACTGGGGAACGTGTGGGGATTGTGTGTGTCTGGGTGTCTAATTTATATGTGTATATAGTTGTAATATAGGTTAAGTACATGTGAATATATTTGCGCTGTTTATAAATAAGATATTCTTTCCGTTTCTTTGCCTTGCATTCTTTTGTTTTCGGCAGCATCTATATGAAGTTGTGGATTTGCCTGCGAGTATAATAAAGGAACTGTCGCCAAGCCAGTGAGATCGCATCTTTACATGTAAATTAAGTAAACGCGTCCGCGGCGCACATCAGGATTGGTCGCCAGATTCACTGCAGACTTCCCAGGCCGTGTGATTATCTGTACTAATAAAAGGCAAAGCCCTCACTGACTGACTGACTGACTGACTGACTCACTCACTCACTCACTCACTCACTCACTCACTAATTCTCCAACTTCCCGTGTAGGTAGAAGGCTGAAATTTGGCAGGCTTATTCCTTACAGCTTACTTACAAAAGTTAAGCAGGTTTCATTTCGAAATTCTACACGTAACGGCCCTGCTGATAACTACAGCCTTTTTATTTAATCTACGGTTTCTCCGCTGTTTTATTGTTCATTTATTACGATTATAGTTATTGTGTAGGTATTTTAGACTTACTTTACATTGTTCAGGTACCCATTTCCTTTATCATTCCAACCGTACCCCCATTAACATGTCTATCGAGGTGATCACCATCGATCAAAGAACTGTCACTTACCGAGTGGTTTCCATGCCCGGAGATGGCACCTACCTTTTCCATTCTCTTTGTTACATATTGCACGGCCATATCAGGCTCACTCTTGATATCCGGAGGAACATTGTGTCTTATGTATTGAATGACTGGGACAGGTTCAAGGTGTGGACTGATGACGGTACAGGAGATAATTATACTACACAGGAGCACTATAAGAGTGAAATGCTTAAGCCCTTCACCTATGCATCTGCATGTGAGTTGATGGCTACCGCTGAATTGTTCGGTTGTCGCTTCAAGTGTACCGAAATCGCCAAATATTTTACACCTTTCGACAACTGCCAATGCCTCTTAAACATCTTGGATTGACAGGTGACGATTTCAGTAGTGGATACTTTGAGGTTTATGAATGTTTAAACTCTCAAAAGCTGGATTTTAAGTTATCGATGAAACCGGTTGTATACTTACAACGCTTGACAGATGCCAAAAGTCTCTTCAACACAAGTCCTATAAATACTGTCGTAATGAAACAAACCATGAAACTCAAACCGATTATGACAGCAGCAATCCAAGCTGTGAGATTTGAAACAAGATTACTGTTCACATGGCCAACTGTATGTTGCATGCTCAAGAGTAAGCTCAGCGCACAGCTTGGTCATAATACAACCGGAGGGCCGAACTCACAATGTGGTATACAAAGAGATCCTTAACAAATAATTATTGGTATATTTTCCCTCAGTTTAAAAAGGTTTAATTTTCTTCTTAATAAAAATTTTAAGGCAGTACTTCGCCGCTGCGAAGCGCAGGTATTTTGCTAGTAAACTTTTAAAAGAAAGTTCAGATAAAGGACTGGGGAACATGTGGGGATTGTGTGTGTCTGGGTGTCTAATTTATATGTGTATATAGTTGTAATATAGGTTAAGTACATGTGAATATATTTGCACCATTTATAAATAAGATATTCTTTACGTTTCTTTACCTTGCTTTCTTGCTGCTGACGGATGGCCTTATATGGGCAGGCAGTCAATTACGTGGGAAGCGTGGGGATGGAGGACACAATATAGGCAGGCAACCAACTACGTGGGAGGTGTGGTGATGGGGGACGCAACTCCGCCTCACACGGCGATCGAGCTGCAGGCTATGGCCGTATATATGTACATAAGTAGGATTCAGTTATGACCGTTACGCGTAGAATTTCGAAATGAAACCTGCTTAACTTTTGTAAGTAACCTGTAAGGAATGAGCCTGCCAAATTTCAGCCTCCAACCTACACTGGAAGTTGGAGAATTAGTGGTGAGTGAGTGAGTGAGTGATTCAGTCAGTCAGTCAGTCAGTCAGTGAGGGCTTTGCCTTTTATTAGTATATAATAATATATATAGTATATAGTAATAGTTTATGAGCAATTAATTCATCACCTACAGGACCATCAGGTAATGGACCTTTTTCAGTCAGGCTTTAGGCCCCAACACAGCACAGAAACTGCGCATTTACATGTCCTAAATGACGTCCTTTTGGCATTGGACTCGGGACTCCACGTGATTATGGTTCTTCTCGACTTATCTGCCGCCTTCGACACAATCGATCACGATATCTTGATCTCCCGACTCGAATCCTGGGCTGGTGTATCTGGCTTAGCCCTCGACTGGTTCAGGTCTTATTTCTGTAACAGGACTCTAAGAGTCATGATAGACGATTTTTCATCTGAATCAGTCCCACTCCCTTGTGGGGTCCCCCAGGGTTCCATTTTGGGGCCACTACTTTTTTCAATCTATATCCTGCCTTTAGGTGCAATTTTTAGAAAACATGCAATTTCATATCACCTATATGCTGACGACTGCCAAATTTATTTCTCCCTCAAGCCAACTGACTCCACCAAACCTCTTCTCGACTGCCTATCTGACATTAAGGACTGGCTGGCGGTAAACTTTCTTCACCTGAACGATTCAAAAACCGAGGTCATTGTTTTTAGCCCCGACTGCAAACGGACCCCACCCCTTGGCCTTGACTCTCTTCCCATTCCAGTAACTTCGTCTGTCTCCAATCTTGGAATCAAAATGGATACGGTACTGAAAATGGATGCTCAAGTCAACAGCACAGTAAAATCCTGTTTTTTCCATCTCAGGCGAATCGCCAAACTCAAGCCTATTCTGTCTAACCACCTCCTGGAATCAGTAATCCATGCATTCATAACGTCCCGGCTCGACTACTCAAATTCCTGCCTTTATGGTATCAGGAAAGCCACTCTTTCTAGACTCCAACTGGTTCAGAATGCGGCTGCAAGGCTCCTAACTGGAAGTAGCAGAAACCAACACATTACACCAATTTTAAAAACCCTACACTGGCTGCCGATTAGATTCAGAATTGATTTTGAGATACTACTCTTAACCTATAAGGCACTAAACGGTCTAGCCCCCGCCTATTTGAGTGTCTTGCTCCATCGTCATAATCCTCTTCGTGTTCTTAGATCTGCAGATCAGCTGCTCCTAACCGTTCCCAAGGCACATTTTAAAGCTCGTGGTGAAAGGGCTTTCTCCGTCTGTGCACCCAGGCTCTGGAACTCCCTACCCTTAGTGGTTAGGCAAGCCCCCTCAGTCGCCACATTTAAATCACGCCTAAAAACACATTTCTTTACATTGGCTTTTAATTCTTAACCTGTCTCATTTCCACTTGCTTCTTCCTATTTCTCATATTTTATTGGGTCCTCTGACCCGTTTTTAGTATCTCTGTTTTAATTCTCTTTTAATGTTTGTTTTTAATATTTTGTTTTTAGTCGTGTTTCTTTTTTAACTGTACAGCGCTTCGGTCAGTTGTAATGCTGTGCTTTTAAGCGCTCAACAAATAAAATGGTATGGTATGGTATGGTATAGACTAGCTGATTACCCAGTGGCTTCACTCACTGAGTGCAAGGGAAAAAAATAAAATGTAGTATATAAATTATTAAACAGTAAAACATTAACGTGTAAGAAGTAAAGATACATTGAGCAGTAGTGGAGTGCTTTTGGGTAAATTACATTTTAAAGGCGCTATAACACAACAGGTAAGTAGCACTAACAGCATTTTAAATGTATTTGGATCATCTCTCGGTAGCAAATCCCTTGTGAAAGGGCGCTATACGACCGCTGTGGTATAGAAATTACATTTTCTATGCGACCCTGCAAATTTCTGCCTGACAACCTTGCACTACGTGCCTGTGATTTAAGAGAAAAATTATTCTGAGAAATGTGGACGCTTCCCTTCCGTGCTTAACGGGCAGAAGGTCCAAACAATTCCCAAGTCCAAAACCTAACATGAAGAGGTCGGTACATCTTCTTAGATGTAAACCCTCTCTTAAAAGAATTCATCACAAAAGCAACCTTGAATGTTGCGGGGTTTTAGTGACCTGAACTCACCTTAAGGGACAGTAAGTAGTCGTGCAGCGCAATTTACAAAGAGAGTTTTGCTTCGATGGCGCCGATCACACTCATTCGCAAAGATTTCCACTCTACCATGAGCTGAGGGGGACTCAAAGTGTCACAAACAGTGCGAGAAGAAAGGACGCCGCTGAAGGCGGTGTCGTCTTCATATTGTTTACAGCTCGGCAAAGTTAAAAAGTAGAAAGACGCAAAGCTGTTTTCCTCATCTCTTCTACTATCAAGTATTGCCAATTAAAAAAAAAGTTATAATGTGGCAGTTTCCGCGACAGTCACGTGGACGAATAAATAAAACTTCTCTGTCAGAACGCGCCTGGCGGCGGACGGCTCAGCGCTGGAGTCCAGAGAGGAGGGCTGGGAGAGGGCAATGCGGGGGGCGCATTTCTATGGGATAGATCGCCGTGTTTGTGTTTACTTCTTTTCAATATTGGTAAAATAACTCACACAAATAATAACAATTTGTAAAGACGATAAAAAAAATGGCGTCCACAAACGAAGTGATTAGTTTCCTGTATTATAATATGTTCTGTGGTCATACGTAATTTCCGTTTCGCGTGGTCACATGTAATTTCCGTTTCAAACGCGAAAAGAATTTTATATATATATAGATACAGTCAACCCTTGTTTATCACGGTTAATCCGTTCCAGACTCTCTCCAGAATGTCAGAGAGAGAGAGAGATCGAGAAAAGCAAACAATCAAAAATCAATAGGTCTTTTTGGGCTTTTAAGTATGCGAGGCACACCACCGGACAAAGCAGCTACAAGGAAGGCAGCAATGTGAAGGTATTCTTTCAGCATTTTTTTAGAAGAGCGTCCATATCCTGTAGGCAAACAGCCTCTGTGTAAACAGCCCCTCTGCTCACACCCCCTCTGTCAGGAGCAGAGAATGTCAGAGAGAGAGAGAGAGGCAGAGACAAACAAACAATCAAAAATCAATATGTGCTGTTTGGACTTTCAAGTATGCGAAGCGCCGCACGGGAAGCATATTGTATATCATTGAGGAGTTTTATTTAATATGTATTACATGCTCTGATTGGGTAGCTTCTCAGCCATCTTTCAATAGCGTCCCTTGTAGGAAATCAACTGGGGAAAGCAACTGAGGAAGCATGTACGAATAAATTAAAAGACCCATTGCCCGCAGAAATCCACGAACCAGCAAAAAATCTGTGATATATACTTAGATATGCTTACATTTAAAATCTACGATAGAGTGAAGCTGCGAAAGTCGAAGAGCGATATAGCGAGGGATCACTGTAGTTTATATTAAAGTCAATTCCCCAATTAGTTAAAATATGCTTTGTTTATGTATATTTCTGTGATGAAAACTAACTGCCATAGTCATTATACAAGTTTAGTAGAAAAGAAATATTTATTTTTTAGTAGAACATTTTCCTTTATTTTAGGAGTATTCTGGTTAATTTTAACCACATAGTGACTTTAAATACATTTTGATGAAAAGGGATGCTCCACACTGACTAAGCTGATGTTAATTTGTGTTCATCTAACAATTTCCCTGCCTCTTTGGAAAAGTTAACTATTGATTTGTTACTGCAAAGTCAATGTATACAATTTCTCTGAAGGTTTCATTGTATGTCTAAATAACATTGTATTTGAGAATTGTCAACAAATAAATGAATATAATTAATACGTGTACAGTGTAAAACTTCTTTACTTACCATGGTTGTGTCTAAGCTTTGTTATAAGGTAAAGTGAGTATGTTAGGTGTGCTTTTTCCATTCCATCTCATCTTATTTTATAAAACTGTTTTTCCTGGTGATGGATATGGTGGCAGCAGGTCAGCACAGACTTCCCTGTCCGGAGCTACATGTTCCAGCTGTTTTTGGAGAATTCCCATGTTCACATGAGCCAGTTGAGAGAGATTTAATACCTCCAATGTGTCCTGGGTCTGCCACAGAGTCTCCAACCAGTGGGACATCTAAATGGAGCATCCTTACAATATGCCTAAACCCCCTTGGCTGGCTATTCAATCCAGAGGTGCGGCAGCTCTACTCTGAGGCTCTCCCACTGACCTTCTCACCTTATTACAGAGTGTCACCACAGCAGCCCTAAAAAAAAAAAAAAAAAGGATTTCTGCATCTTGTACATGGTTGTACAAGCAGCCAGGATGGAATCCACATTGTTTCTCCTGTATCTTAGGCTAAGCCCTGGAAGAAGTCTCCCCTCCAGTACCATGTTATAGGCCTTCCTTTTGTAATTGAACCAGTGGGGTCCCCCACACCAGTCTGCCAGTCCAAAGGTACTTTACTGCTATCCATGCAATATTAAAAAATGCATTAACCACACTATCCCTACAATGTACAGTGTTTTCAACATCTCCAGTTAGTTTTTATCCACCTTAACAGTCTTATCACCCTGGAGTTCCCAGACCACCTTTGTGACTTAGACAGCAGTAGTGGAATTCCCCCCATACTGGAAGTGCCCAATGCTACCTCCTGATAGGTGGGCAAGTCAACTGGGTTGAGGAGTTTCTCAGAGTGTTCCTTCTACTGCCCAACAATTTCTTTAGAAGAGGTCAGCATCTTTCCATCCCCGTCGCACCCCGTCAAACAGTTTGCCAAAACAGCCTCTAAGCCATCCAATAGCTTTTCATGGCCTGTACTTAACCATCTCATGGTTGAACTTTTTCTTCTACAGTCACTTTTGCAGCAGACCTTTAAGCCTGTCAGTGAACTGAATCCGACAAAGTGCATTTCCCTGTAGGACACTTTTTCAGTCTGACAGCTTCTGTCAGCTCTCGTCCTAGGGTTTCTATCATTAGATGCACTGACCACTTTAAAACCACAGCTTTTAGCAATCACTTCCTTAACTGAGGTCGTGAGTCCATTTGTACTTCATGTCCCCACCCTCACTCTGTGCGTAGAAAAAGTTCTTTTGGAGGGAGGAGTTGACCTCATCATGAATGGAAGCTTCAGCCGAACTTTCTCAGGACATGCCAAGTGCTAATCTAGGCTTCCCTGGTTTCTTCAGCCTATGCCCCTCTATTTGAATCTAAGGCTGAATAATCCAAGCAGCTGTTTAGTGCATATGCACAAGTAACACAGTTTTCCTGTCTACCCATAACTCTATCCTGCATAGTGTACATCGTCTTCTAATTCATTGTCTGACCTTTCCGCCTAAACCTGTTCGCCATGGAGACCCTACCAGAAGCACAAAGCTCTAGACAACTTAGCCGTGAGAATGCTTGCGGTGCACAAGCCCCACCACCCCAATTAGATGACTGTCCAGGGTGGGACTGATGTGCTTTTTTTAGCAAAGAATTTATTGCCCTTTAATTTGGTGTTTTTAAGAATTCATGGTGTAAAAAGGGGTTCTTTTTATACCAAAATTATTAAATATTTCAAATAAAAAGGCAATAAATTCTCCACTAAAAATAAAACTTTAATTATAGATATTATTACATGAGCAATGTATTTATGAACATAAACTATACTTCATTAGTTTCACGAGCATTTATACAAATAATATATAGACTTGAATAATATTCTGTTAGGCCATTCGGATGTTTCCATTCTTAACCCATAGGAAGCTTTATTTACAGAATTTTGTTATTTTAAAAAAATATATTTGAAAATGTCTCAGTAACAATATATTAGCAATAGTATGAAAACATTCTTTATTCCAGTGATGTTTTTGTTGTAAATATACCAAGTTTTGTGAATCTACTGGGAAAAGATTGCTTTTATGTTGTAAGTGCATTCACACCTCTGGGGCCAATTAGAATTTCAGCTTGTTTCTAATGTTAAATGTCTTCATGATGTTTTGCTAAGAATACTGCCTTCTTTCATAGCTCACCAGGGAGAAAAGAATTCAAATGCAAAACTACAGACATGAGGCTCTTAAATGTGAAAATAAGAAAAAGAACTTTCAAGAAGATGAGTTAATGAAGCGTGTTCAGGCTGTTCTGGAGAATGTAAAGGTATTTATTTCCCTGTTTTCCCTTCAGTAAATCTGGCTGACAGTTTGTCTTTTATTTTAATGTAGTAATTTACAAAATGGAAGTATGTGATTATAAGAGGAATGCTTCAATTGAAATTATTTAGAAAAATCATTTTATACGATTCTAAACTATATAAAACACCCAATTTATTTCCTTCATTTGTCCTTCCATTAAATTATTTATATATTTCCTCATTTGCCATTATTACTACACCCAGTTTGAAATTGTAAACAGTTTGTAAGAACACACATAATTAAATGTGAGAATTTCAACCACTATAAGCTACTTGCTTTATTTGAGTGGGTCTTGATGATTTATTAATATATTAGTGTCTGCAGCTTGTTTCAAACTACACACACCAGCTTTATATCACACAAAAATATTAAATTAATTGACGACCCACTAGCAGCCAAAGCAAACCACTCCTTGGTGAAACAAGCATGATCAGAAGGGCAGGAGAAATTCCCCCTTGATGAAACGAGCTCACATAGAACCAGGGAAACGCATCACACAGCTTCGTCACTTGCTTAGCCAACCCACTCACCAACCAATGGCAGCAACTCATGACTGACCTAGTGTTTGAGAAGCATTGCATTGAGCTAGCTAATGTACCCCTCAAATAAAAATACTGCAAATTTTGTTTTGTTTTTTTAATGAAATTGAAATCTGGCTGGAGAAGAAATTGAGTCATGACGGGAATGCTCTTACAATAGGCCTACGTGAAAGTTCTGCACATGACTGCTGCAGCTCTTTCATGTTACACTGGCCTTGCAAAGCATCATGGGATGCTGAGAAAAAAGTATTTGCCTGGCGCAAGGCAAATTTCCACAAAAATATTCCTTCGATATAACATGTTTGCTGCAAAAAACACTAAGCAATATTATACTCTAATGTTAAAGGTATTAGTCCATTTTAAGGGTGGATTTTTCAGGCTGGTGTTTTATAACTTTTCAAAAAATGGGTATGGGACTTAAAAAAACACTTTTTTGAATAGAGAAAAATCCATATTGAATATCTTGTAACTATTGGAACTTGACAAATTGTGGTACTGGTTTAGTGGGAGGGGGTTTGAACTGTACTCCCATTATACATGCAATTTTGCATATACTTTGTTGACAATTTTCAGAGGTTGTAAAATTAGATCACATAGTAGATTATTTTTCAGAATATCTTATGCATGACTATTTTTTTAAATAGTCCTGATCATTGTCAATGATTTATTTGTATAGTCTATTAATTGAATGACTTTTTCTGTCTTGTTTTTTCCTCAAGCTTCGAAGAGCACCAACCCTCAATGAATTTGTCCGAAGTGATCCTATTTTTTTGTCAATGACTTCTTCTGAATTTGAAGAAAAATCAGAAAGTCTTAACGAGTGTATAAACAATGAAACAGTTATTAATTTTGCAAATACTGACACACTGTCATCTTTGATACAAGATGACAAAAGTCTGACACCCACAGTTTGTGACTCTCTAGGTATTGTTAATGAAGTTGTCCCAGTAAAAGACTTCAAATTAACCCAACTTGGGGATTCAGCATGGTATACTAAAAGTTTTCATGGCAAACCTCAAATTCAGAATTACAGGAAAGAATCCTTGCAAACATGCACTGCCTTAGAACAGGACTCCTCAGTGTGCCATAATGTAATTTGTCAGGATAATCTCAACAATCCAACTATATCTTCAAAGTGTGAATCCAAGGATAATGCTGAGACTGTGTGTCATTTGGACAATGAGCAGCAGATATACCTTGAAAGGAATAAGCCACTTTCTGGAATGTTAGAATGTTTTTTCTTACATAGTACTCATGACACCTCTAAAGATACCCAAGCTGTTTTTGCAAATTTGCAACAAAGTAACAGTGTCAAAAAAACAATGTTAGATATTCAAACCTGCACATTGGATGATGCTGTAAATAAATCTAAGTGTGGAAAACCTTATGATGAAATAAACTTTGCGCATAACCAGCCAAAGGAGCCACGTCAGCTGAGCCTGCAAAACCTCCTGAAAATGTCACGGGAATATCGAGACAATCAGCGACAACTAAGGACTACAAGGGCCAGAGGTATTTCACAAAATAAAACAGAAAGTCTTTCAGACAAGGAAAACAATGAGAACATTATTTTGCAAAGTGGATGCAAAAAAGGCAAAGATAAAAAAGGCAGTGTTGGAAGAGTAAGGTTTGTTTCATCAGAAATGTCAAATACAAATGATGGAATAGGTGCAGGGCTATTATGCAATGCCAATAGTTATGTGTCAGTTGGAGTGGACCCTACATTCTCAGTACACAAAAATGAACTTGAACAAATAAATATTCCTGTTGCAGTAACAGTAAGTCATGATAAAGTAGTAGATAGGTTATACCCTGCTGCTGATACCCCGTTTGGTATCCTGCCAAAGGAAAATCATCATAATCTGAACTATAGTCAAGTAACAACAAATGATATTAACACCAAGATTATGATTAGTGATATGTTACATATTGCTGCACCAGACCTAGAGTCAACATCTTTCGCTTCTAAAATTCCACAGCATTTGCAAAATAAATGCATTAAAAACTTTAACATGATTCCCCACCCTGAATTTAGCAGAAGTCCAGTGCACTCAAAGAAAAACCACAGCGTAGAAAGACCTTCAGTTGCCAAACCATTAAATATCTTTACAGAGGATGAAGACTGCACAGCAACTAAGAGCAAAGCAGCAAAAGACTTTCAGATGTCCAGATCCATAGCAAAGGAGAGAACCCCCATGGATGTTGACTTGACCAACCTTAAAGCTTTAATACAGGATCTGAAATTAAATGCCTCCAGTACATTAGACATAGGTACCAATATTGAAGGTCAAAGACCTTTTTATTTACATGAGTGTAGTGCAACTGCTTTTGATAAGGACACCTTACAAAATGATAACTATAACGAACATTCAAGCTACAACTTAGTACACAAATCTGTTAAAAAAAAATCTAACGAAGAACCATTGGTAAAGAATACTTTAGACGGACTAGTTGTTGATTTGCTGCCCAACTCTGTATTTCATCTCAGACAAGAACTGCTTGACAATGACAGTACTGCCGTAGTTGCTTCTTGCACAGATCAAGAACACAGTAAAAATACACCTTGTGTTGGTTTTCTAAATAAACCAGTTGAAGTAAAGTCATTGTGGCCAGATGGACTACTAAAGATGCCTCATATGTCCATGAAATATAACCCTTTATTTGGGAGATCAAACATACAAGATTCATTTGTAATAGAAGCCGAGGATAAATGGAGCTACAAGAAAGAACACCATTTGAAAATCACTTTTCCAAGAAATCCATCTTTAAGGACATGGACCAGTAAGTAATCATATTTATAACTTTTTCTAGGAACGCCTACTTGGCAAATATAGGATTCTTGACCCATGATTCTTTGATCTTGGTTAGTTTACATAATTGTTGTTGCTTGGTTGTTTCTCTCATATTTTCCTAAAATAAATAATCTTCTTACATTTAAAGACAGCAGAAAGCTAACTAATAGGTAAATGTTTTAATTTATTTTTATTTTAGGATACATTCTTATAGATGGTTATTTGTACAGGAGTGGTATCTATATTCATTTTTAAGTTTAGACTAGGCATTTTGTATTAAAATAGTCTCATCAAAACATACAATTACTACTATATCTTCGTTTAACATTATTTCTTCTTCCTTTAGATTGTGGGGTACACATTCTAGACAGTCATTCTCTGTAAATTTTGCATTCTCATATAGAATTGTGTTATTCTAAGCTAATTCCACCAGTGATGCAGTGCATGTATGATGTCTGTTACACTGTCAATCACCTATTACAGCACTACATGGAAGGGTATTTTTTTTTTCTACTCAACTGAAACAGCAGTGCATTTCCTTATACAAATTCACAGTTATAAGTGTAGATTTTTACTTCAGTTCTATTTGCCTGTGCACACTGTAAAGTATGTAATCACAAAGTATTAGAAAAAAACAGTTAAGTAAATTCTATATCTTTGTATTTACAATTTATATCATTAGTGGAGCTTACGTGCCTTCCGTGTTTGCCCAGTGTTTGAAAAACTACACAAAAACCTTTGTGTTCCTTTCTTTTTACTTTGAGATCTTATTACAAGAGAGTATATTATCTCTTTCAGCTCAAGATACTGGTCAACAGCACAGGCAATTCTGTATTTGATGTCTAGCCTAGCAGATAAAGAGAACATGGATCTTAGTGGGGGATGGAAAGTCAATTAGCTATTTTAATTTCCACAGTGAAAATAAAAGTGAATGGGGTTTTAAGGTCAAAAGGACAGGGGTACCTGCTTGATCACATGGCACAGCTATTGGAATACACAGAGAAAAGCCTCCTAAATACATGAAAACACTGCTGCTGTGAAAATTGTTTTAAGAAGGAACCTTTGTTCTCCTGTTAATGCTTCATTACGATGAAAGTAAAATAATGTAAAACACCATATTTTTCCTTAGTACTAACAAAACATTCATTAGATTACTGTTTGGTTTGTTTACTTAAGCCTAATTTTATCTGACGATTTTCAAGCCGAAACTACATTTTTTGGTGGATGGGACTACATTAGACAACTTCTAAGTTTATTAATAGTATTCCTGAAGCCTATGAAAAAACTTGTAATCCTGACCCGCCTTAAATACCTTTGCACCTCTCCATCAGCATCTTTTATTTTGTAAATGTGTTATGGCAAGGTAGGATTTTAATAATGCAGCATGCATTCTTCCATTTTGTTATTAGGGTACCTTTCTCTTTTTCCATTCTTAATCTGTTGCTTGCTTGTGAGCTCTTTGCTATGGCTGATGCAAAGCAGTTATAAAGCAGCTTATCACATTCTTCTGATTTTGCCGATTTCTGTTTGTTTTTTTAACCATTTCAATCCAACATGTGAAATGAGTATTGACACTAGAATCCCTGAGGCCTACGAAAAAAGTAGTAATCACAGGCCACCTTAAATTACATGGCACCTCTCCACTGGCGTCTTTTGTTTTGCAAATTTGTCGATCAGCACAAGCAGCCTGCTGTCCCATCCCATGCCTTCACGGAGCTCAGCTCGGGCAAAAAGTTCTCCCAGCTCAAGCCAAGGCTCCTTATCTGCATATGAGATCTGGAGTTGTATAGGGGAAATAATACAGTATATTGTTATTTGGAACACATGCATTTCATGTGTGTTCCATGTCTACAAAGACCTGGGTAAGTGTAAGAAAATGCGAGAAATGCAAGAAATGCTGAGCACATACCTAAAGTAGAAACTTTTTCCATGTTACACTAATAATGACGTGAAGTGTATAATGTGTGAAGACTTTAGTCCAAATATCAAGTAAACATGTGCGCTTTTATTCAAGAATATAACCAAAGAAAAAAAAAAGCATTCAAAATACATGTGGCTGTCAATAAGTTACAAACTCAATCTCAAATGTCAATCGACATTTATAAAAACATACATTTGATTTGCGTCTGTAACACCTGTTGTAAATTTTGGCTACTTGTAAAAGTATTTGTTTTTTTTATTATTCAGTTTTATTCTGTCAGTGACATTCACATGGAACAACGAACTTGCCCCTCCCTCTCTGAGTTATCGCCATTCTTTTCACAAGAGCAGCACTGTGGCTGATGCCTGCTCAGAACTATTTGTTGTACTGGCAATCAAAGATAAAATGTCCTGTGACCACTATCAGACTGGTCAAAGGTAGGACCGTAGCAACAGACAGTTTCTTCACAGCGTTTTTGCCGGCTAATAGACTGCTGCGCCAAAATACATCATTAGCACAGCGCAGTCAGATCGAAACACTAGCGTGGTGAATTGCTCGTGTACTGAAGTGACTTTATCTGCAGGTGAAAGTCCAATTTTATTTACTGTGCCAAGCAGAGTTGCATTGTGGTGCGGAGCAGTCTATTAGCCGGCAAAAGCGCTGTGAAGAAGCTGTCTGTTCCTATGGTCCTGCCTTTGTCCAGTTTGATGTATCTTTGATTGCCAGTACAACAAATAGTTCTGAGCAGGCATCAGCCACAGTGCTACTCTTGTGAAAAGAATGGAGATAAATTCCATCAACTCAGAGAGGGAGAGGCAAGTTTGTTGTATCATGTGAATGTCACTGAAATAATGGAATAGAAATAATACTAATAATAGCAGCAACTCACTACTAAAAATGTGGAGCGCCCAGTCTCAAACCCAGGACGTTCGGGTTATAAGGCAGCAATTCTTACCTCTGCACCATTCAAGAATACGTGTAACCTCCCTATCAAATGACATTTGAGCTTGAGTTTTTAACTCATTGACAGCCACATGTAAATCGAATGCTTTTTTTTTTTCTTTGGTTATATGCTTGAATAAAAGTGCACATGTTTATTTGATATTTGGACTAAAGTCTTCACACAGTATACACTTCACGTTATTATTAGTATAACATGGAAAAAGTTTCTGCTTTAGGTATGTGTTCAGCATTTCTTGCATTTCTCACATTTCCATTCATCTTACACTTAATAATAATACCTAAAAAATGTTATTGATAACAATGATAACAAAATCTAACATTCTCTAGGAATGATGCTGGTGCCTTGCCATTTCTTAAATTTAATTTAATTCTCGTTCTCCGCAGCGTGCCATTAAAGACCTGATCAGACTGATTTTTTAATTTTGCATATTGCACTGCATTTTTTATTTGGCATGTGGATACCGGTCTCGCTCACTTATGATATCTAAACGTGTGTTTTATGTAAATGCACACATGGCTGAAGCGAAAAGCAGCATGGGGGTGTATGGGAGACCGCAGGTAGCGTGGGGAAGGGTTTGGAAGAGGACGAATGGTAATCGAGAAATGCCGTGTGGGCAGGACCAGTTTTGAGGTGGAAGCAGGACGAACCAGAAGAGATATATATCTATAAGAGATAATAATAGTTCTTTGCATTTATATAGCGCTTTTTCTCACTACTCAAAGCGCTCAGCAATTGCAGGTTAAGGGCCTTGCTCTAGGGCCCAACAGAGCAAGTGTCCCTTTTAGCATTTACAGGATTCGAACCTTCAACCTTCAAATTGCCAGTGCAGATCCCTAGCCTCAGAGCCACCATTCTGCCTATACTTACCCAGGTCTTTGTAGACACAGAACACACATGAAATGCACGTATTCCAAATAAGCCTTTGGCTTTAGGTGAACGGACTTTTTGCCCAAGCTGAGCTCAGTGAAGGTGGGGGATGGGACAGCAGGCTGTTTGCTGCTTGTGCTGATCAACACATTTACAAAACAAATTACGCTGATGGAGAGGTGCGAAGGAATTTAAGGTGGGCTGGGATTATGAGTTTTTTCGTAGGCTTCAGGAATTCTAGTGTTAATGAATGGATAGATTACTTATTTGCCAGTTTCTAATATAAATAATTTCCTCTTGAGCCTTAATACTTGTAATTTTTAAGTAGACCTTATATATTAAGGACCATACAGTTAGCCTTGAACCACCCAATCTCACTGAGGGGAGGAAAGGCTGTTGGGATCTGTGGTATCTGGGGTGAACTTTTCCACGCTGGTGAAAAGGCTGTCCTCCTGGCATTGCAAGCAGTCTTTGCTTCCATTTGGGAGACTGGCATCATCCCAACTGACTGGAAAATGGGACTTGTCATCCCTTTCCTGGAAAGGGAAGGGTGATTGCCTGGATTATAGCAACTATAGGGGGATAACACTGCTCTCAGTGCCGGGTAAGGTCCTTGCTATGGTCATCCTCAATAGGATCCGTGATCACTTGCTCACCTACCAATGACCGAAGCAGTCTGGTTTTATGCCTATGAAGTCTACCATCAACCGCATCCTGGCACTGAGGGTTCTCATGGAGTGCAAATGCAAATATCGGCAGAGTTCTTTGCAGCCTTTGTCGTTTTTCAAAAAGTGTTCAACTCAGTTAATCGAGTTGCCCTGTGGGACATCCTGAGACTTCAACATTGCTGGATATTATGATCAGCCTGTACAATGGTACTGTGAGTGCTATGCAGAGTGAAGGCAGAACCTCTTTGTTTTTTCCCAGTTGATTCTGGGGTTCATCAGGGATGTGTACTTGCTCCTACTCAGTTCAGTGCTTGCATGGACTGGTTGTTGGGCAAGGTCGTAGGATCTAGTGGGGCATCTGTTGGCAAAGAAAGATTCACTGATCTTGACTTTGCAAATGATGCTGTGATCTTCACAGAGTCAATGGAGGCTTTGATCGGGGCTCTCAAGAGACTGAGTGAGGAGTCGGAGTGTCAGGGCTTGCAAGTGTCCTGGATACAAATCAAGATCCAGGCCTTTAATGACCTCTCAGGCACAGCCATCAGTAGTGTTTCTGTCTGCGGAGAGAGTGTTGACCTCAGCGGTGACATTCAGGTCTCTGGTGATTCTTCCTATGAAGTCAATAGATAGATTGGGAGAGCATGGGGGATCATGAGGTCGCTGGAAAGGGGTGTGTGGCGCTACCAATATCTATGCAAAAGGATGAAGGTCCAAGTCTTTAGAGTCCTGTTGCCTCCTGTCTTGCTATATGGTTGTGAAACATAGACGCTATCCAGAGACCTGAGACGAAAACTGGATTCCTTTGGTACTGTGTCTCTTCAGAGACTCCTTGGGTTCCGCTGGTTTGACCTTGTGTCCAATGAGTGGTTGCTCATGTAGTCCCGAATGTGGAAAATTATCTGCATTGTGAGGGAGTGTCAGTTATAGCAATGTGGTACGATTCTCCAAGGGTGATCCAGCTCACAAGATCCTCATTGTTGAGGACCCGAGTGGTTGGACCAGGTCAAAGGTACGCCCACATAACACTTGGCTGCGGCAGATAGAGGGTCATTTCCGGAGGGTGGGACTGGACTTGGTGTCTGCCTGGGGGGTGGCCAACTATAATCTTGAGCTGTTTCATTGTGTGGCAGAAGCAGAAACATGCTGTACCAATGCATCCTCCCTGACCTGACCTTACATATACTTTTAAAATGTTGTTTTATTTTATTAAGCTTTGCCTCTGTGAAATAGTGACTAATGTAATATTGTTTTATATGAAGTTAGCTTCCTCTTTAATGGTTAGCTGGTTTTCAAATATAATAATAATATATGTTTTGTTTTGTTGAGACAGGTCGAGTTTTGACCTCTACAATGATATTTTTTTGTTTGTTTTGCTGATCTTGGTAATTTATACAGAATATATGTCATGCCCATATCATGTGTGTGTGGGGTAGGGTGGGGATGAGAGTGCCATGGTTCAGCAAATTGCTGTTTCATTTTTAGAATTATCATTATTTAACTTAACCAAAGCTAAAATAACGAAAATGATTAAATCAAAATACATAACAGTTTGCAGTCTTGGAAAATATTTTCAGATGGTGTGGACTCTATCTAGATATTCCTTATGGAGAAGTCGGTTGTGCAGAAGAACTATTGAAATTATTATAAAAATTACTCATGAAGTGTGAATTCTAAGCTTGCTCTTTTTTACTTCTTTCTTTTGTAATATGATTTACCTTGTTTGTGATCATATAAGTTGTTTTTGCTATTAAGACAATTGTGAACAAGTAGTGCAAACTCATATGCACTGCTTAAATTGGAGGAAGTTGTTTATTATGGAAAGCAACAAGTAACACATGCCTCTTACTGTATATGTTGAAAGCTCTTTGCTACTCAAATATATTCAACAGCACTTCTCTTGAACCACTAAAAATTTGCTCAAGCTGCTGCAGCCAGCACTGCCAAAGTCTGCAGAATACAGTACACAGCTGCTTCCTATCTTATATTCTTATTTACCATTTCCTTTTGAATGCTTGTTTTGTATTTTAATTTTGAATGCATTTGTAAGTTTTCCATTAATTTTTATCACATTGGTAAATGGTTTTTGTAAAACCTGTAGCCAAAGAATTTTAATCTGGTATAACAAACAGTTCTAACTGGTATACTGCCTATTCCTAATTCATTTTACAGATTATTTTTGAATGCTTTCAACTAAATAGGAAGTTGTTTTAAGTTATCTCAAAGTGCATTTGAGATAATTTAACAATATTTTAGATGCTCAAATTATATTCATTGAAATGTATTTCATATTATGAGAATCTCAGATTTTAAGATTTCAGAAAATAAATTTGAGTCCTCAATGAACTAAATCAATGTGAACATATCTGAATTTATTTTGAGACTAGGGGGCTACGCCCCCTCCTCGCTTCGCTCGCCAACCCCCGTGTTTGGTTTTCCGGATACACACTTTTACGATATTATTTTTTTTTTCTTGGAATTGTTTCTGTTTCATTAGTTTCCCTTTTATTTTAGAACTTCGGTAAAAACAATATTTGGAATTATTTTTTCTTCAAGATCGCATTGAATTTTGATTCTGTTTTTGGATTTACATCGTGACAATGCAACGTTTATCTGTCCATGAGTGAATATCATTTCTTTGTCTCTTATAAACTAACTTTTTCGAATGTTTGTCCCTGTGATTTGTTAATTGTCATAGCAAATGCTATTCTAACGGGGAATTGTAAATGTTTTAATATGAATGGCATATCAAGGTCTCCTTTGGTGTCTAATGTTATTCGTGGAATATATACTACATTACCTTTTTTGTCGCCTGTTAAAATTTTTCATGATAGAATCATTCAACCAATTTTTAATACAACTAATCTTGTTCCATTGCATAGTCCATCACTTATGCATAAATTACGCAGTAACATTACGATACATCTTTCTTATAACAGAAGGACGTTAAAAGTAATTCAGCCGGTGGGAGACCGGAAGGTGTTAATGCTTGTAGATATTCTACAGGATATTGTAGGTTGATGTTTTCATCTTCCGCACCATCACCACCAACTGCTTCAGCAGAGTCTATTGATATGCACTTTCCTTGTAACCGATCGACGATTTTTGAGTTAATTCGTTTGACTTCATCGTTTCTCGTTGCTAGGATTGCACGTGTACTCATTTCTTCTGTTGATAATCCTAAGGGATAAAATTCTTCAATAAGATTTTTACATAATAAGTTTTCTTTTATTTCGAGATTTTGAATTTTAAAGTAGCCAGTTTGCAAAATCATTCTAATTTTTATTTGCTCGCATATTTTTATTTAATTTTAATTGTTGGAATAAAGACCGTAAAGGTCCACTCTTTAGGCATGCATCGTAAATATGCTTTCAGCCTCCTTTCTTGACCACTGGTACAACTTGTCTAAAGTCGCCTCCCAGTATAAAGGCTTTTTCTGCAAAAGGTTTTTCAGATCCAAAAACGTCCCTAAATGCTTTGTCGATTACATTTAATATTGTTTGTGGGATTATTGATGCTTGGTCTCAAACAACAATTTCATTCTGTTGCATTTCTTGTTTCATCTTCTTTTTTCAGTTCAATGTAACATTTTTGTCAGTGATATTTAAAGGTAAGTTAAACGTTTTGTAAGCTGTTTTACCGTATAGAAGAAGAATTGCTGCTGTACCTGTCCATGCTATCGATGTAATGTTTTTGAATAGCTATTTGCAATAATGGAGTAAACATTTATACAAAAATGTTTTCTCTGTTCCGCCTGGTCCATCTATGAAGAATAATCGCTGCTTAATTTCTCCAAGGACACTTTCTTGAATTGTGTCAAAAATGAATCCTTGATCATCATTAAATTGTGAGTACATTTCCTGATATATTTTTCTATGGTCTTCTACTGTTACATCTTCATCTGCTTTTATCTCTTTCTTTATCTCTGATTCGTTAATTTCTTGTGGAAGTCCAAATTGTTGCATTGTTAAATCTTCTGCTTCTAACAATTCTTTGATGATTAAAAGAGCTGTTTATTCATTTGGATAATGGTCCTTTGAACGCGTCCCATAATTGTAAAGCATCAACTTCCCCTGTCATAATTAAGTATACAGAGAAGTGTCTTAATTTGTCAGGCATCATTACAGACATGGCATCAGACTTCATTTCATACATATATTCCGATTTACATAATCCAACTGCTCGAGCCACTTCTTGAAAGGTACCGTACGTATTTCCATCTATAGTTAGAACATCTCTATACGACGTTGCTCCTTTCGATTCTCGTAAAAACAATTTTAAATGAAAGCGTTCGCTATCTTTTGTTGATACAATATTTAATCGTGCAACACTTTTGCAATTAATTTTTCTTGGATGCCATATTCCTTTTTGTTTTTGCCACGTGTAATGTTGAGGAATTTGCGCATACGTAAATGCCTATGATTTTTCGTATTTTTTATTTAGTTCTAAATAAGCCAATCATTTTTTTTTTGGTTTTTGCTACTTGTAAAGCATCTGCTTCTTCACCTTCTTAAAATTGAACCATATTCTGTCCTGGTAAATGAATTGGTAATAATTCTACAGAATGACTTCGACCGTGCATTGGTAATTCCATTAAATGCCACACGCTTTCCATTGCACAACATATCGAGTATCTAAACATGCTTGAACTTCGTCCTGTGCTTGTTCTTTCAATAAAGTTACGCGTACTGTATCGTGCCCTTTATGAATGTACTTGTAGATGTACTTAATACTCATCACAATACTCGATATTAATATGACAATCGAATATTTTTAGCAAATACGGGTTATATGGTACAATCATTGAATTATCGATCATCACAATTTTTCCATCTTTTTTTCCGTGATAAGTGTGTTGTTCGTGACGATTATCTCTTCAGCGATAATCTGGAAAGCCAGCCTAGTCATATCTGTTGTTTGAACAAAAGCTTTTGGAAATTTTTTGAAACACTTTTTTCTTTCGAGTTCCAACATGCTGAATCTTTTAAATGAGGTCCGTGAGACATGTGTTTAATGACTTTGTACCATAATTCTGGATTGGTTTCTCTGTTTGTAATTTCAGCACAGACAAAATGATCTACATCATCAGCAGTTAATAATTTTTTTTGTAAAGTAACCAATAAATGCATGTGAGGTAAACCCCGTTTTTGAAATTCGATCGTGTAAATGTATGCTCGGATTTGACCGAAAACCGTTTCGAGTTCTTTCAGTAAAATTAAGACTTTCTGATAAAACAATCTACTTATGAAAGTCAGAATATCCAGAGCCGATGTAGCTGGTGGCATTGTTTTCAAGAATCTCCGGATTTCTGGCCATTGTAGATTACACATCATTGTAATAAATAAATCTGGCCGACCGATAGTTCAGGATATTGCCATTGCATCATGATATAACTGTTGCAATGCTCTTGGACTACCTTGATATGATGATGGTAATATTACTGCTTTACCTATTTTGAATTTGTTTGAACTACAGTATTGATATTTGAATTTTGAACGTGATCAATGAGTCCTTGCATATGTTGATTCATGTTCTGCTTTCGGATAAACACGAATATCTACTCTGTTTTTGATATTTCTGTCTTTCAAAACTATTATCGCTGATAACTCATCACATGTTGGTTTATTATATATGCGTGCGTGATCTTTCTGATTCATATAGAAATCCAAGAAAACTTCTTTGTCTGTGTTTTGCAGATAGATTTCATGTAAAGTGCGATACTTTTGGACGTATGGATTTGTATCCATTATTGGCTGTATAATTTCTAATACGTCCGATCATTTAACTCTTTCGATTCTATGTTGCATCGCTTCTCAGTGATCATGAATATACACCTGCCCGAATTGTGGTTTCTTCGAAATTAAACTTGTTGCTTTAATTGTTGCTGGACCACAGATTCTCATAGCGTATGGTTCATTCTTGTGTAAATCTACGTTTTGTGCATTGAATGATGCAAATGCGAAATTATTGTAGACTCTAATATTTTGCCTGTAGTGTTTGTGGATTTCACTTTCCCCAAACATCAAATCTTTTAATTCTCTTGGATACGCCTACTCATTGTGTATAAACACAACTTTTCCCTGATGGCAACACGAATTAGATGATCTACAAGTCTCTGACTTGAATTTCAAAGCCTGACAATATTTACATATGTCTGACATATCACCAATGTCCATATATTCCATCTCTATTCGCCTTTCCGTTATTTCTCCGAGTAATAATTTGTCTGTTTGTGCTAATGCGATCTTTACTTTCTTTGTTTTGACACTTTAGTTTTTTTCTGTTTTCATATTATGTATCATGCTCTGCATGTGTTTCGCGTCTACTGTACATTTTTTTTGCGTCTTTTGAATTCCACTGTTTTCATTATCTCTCACCTGCTCTGCATGTGTTTGGCCCCCCTTGTTTTTTAACCTTTTTATGACGTTTTACTTTTTTTTGTACTCTTTGTCTTTTACTTCTGACCTCGCTTTGTGAGTTTTTTTTTCAATGATATCTGGTCCTTGGAGATTATTTTCCCTTTTTTCAAGTAATAATTTCCGTTTGTTTGCACCACTGCAATGTTTACTTTCTTTTTTTATACTTTCTAATTTTCCTGCTTTCATAGTCCTTACGTTTCTCTGCATTTGTATCATGCGGTTTTTTTTAGCCTTTCAAATTCCACTGCTTTCATAATCTGTAACCTGCTCTGCATGTGTATCGTGCCAACGTTTTTGAACGTCTTTATGAAATTCTACTTTGTCTTTTACTCTTTGTTCTGTAATTCTGAGCCCGATTGGACGTTCTTTTTTTTCAATTCCACTTGTTCCGAGCTGATTATTACTTTCCTTATTGTCTGCATTTGTACCTAGATTGCACCTCTCAGCGCTTTTGGGTCTCTTTTCTCCGCATTGCTCTTTCTTCTTTGTTTAGTTGTCAACGTTTCATTTATAACTTATTGTCCTTATATGCTTTATATGCACTGAGAGCCCTGGATCTGTGTGTGGTCAAAGCATTTACACGACTGATGGTTTTTCTCTTCGTGGTCTTATTTGATATTCCTTGTAAATAGGGCGTGTCTTGCAAGAATCTCATGGTCTACGTCCCCGCAAGACGTTCCTGGGTCAATCTCTTGGCACAAAGATTACAAGAAGATCACGTATCATCTCCTAGACATTCCCTCCCACGGGATTTTTGTTATAATAGAGAGATATCCTGAAATCATTTCCAGACAATTCTGGATATCTCAAATTAATTTGGATATGTAAAATGTGTTCTGAGTTAAATTATTTTATTATGTAAATATAATTTCCTTTGTGAATCAAGATACATCAAATCTATTTTAAGATATCTAAAAATAATAGGAAGTTATTTTGAACGCACAGGACACTTTACATAGCTAATAGTTTAAGATCTTGCTTTCCTTCCTTGTATAAAGTTACAGTGACTGTTGGTGAAGTTTACATGTAATATGGTTTACCTTATAGAATGGAGGGAGGAGATCAGTAGAGTTCATCATGGCGTTTAAATCCTATTTTAGGACAATATTTATTCCAGTAACTATCCAGTATTTAAGATATTCAAGTCGTATTTTGACCATATCTCTTAGACATTACCTTGAGACCTCTGTAGTCAATGTTTAAACTAGTAGAACCTGCTGATTGTTGGACTAGAGACTGGAGTTTTGTTGTATGTAGATCAAGCAGGCAGGTAGAAATTCCACTGCATTTAATACATCTGACAATAATCTTGAAATTGAACCTGTTGATGTAAATTTAGAGATTAACTTTCATAACATTTTAAAGTACATTAGACATACCTCATTATTAATTAAAAAATGTATAAACTCCTTTATACTTATGTGTACATGTGTTTGTTTTCCCAAAGGATACACATAGGTTTTTTCAAATGCAACAAATGATACCCACACATTTTGTTCAAATTCCTTTCTATTTCAAAATGTAAACTTACCACTTTAAGAAGAAATATTCATTTTTTGTTAGTTCATTTTAGGGAACTAGTCAGAAACTGAAATTATTAAATAATATGTTATCTCAGCAAAGCAAGTATTTTAGGGCTGTAACAAGTAATTCACTCCAGACATCATGAAGGTTTGGGGCAGCCACCTGTATATTGTATCCTAGCTGTGAAAATTTAAAATACTTGAACAGAGATGTTCACAAGACAGAGTCCAAAACAGAAGTGTCAGACTGGAGGTAAGCTGGTGGCTTTAAAGGCCTGTAGAGGAATTGATGTCATCGGGCCAGAACTAGAAGTGACATCATCCAAGGTGCTGGAAACTGGTGGGATTTCCCGGAAATGGTCTGTAAGTAACTGAGAAAGACAGTCAGCACATCTTGCTGCCCCCAGGTCTGATGTGGTATTACAATTACTCAAGCCCTTTAGCCGCCTCCTATTCACACATGTGTGACAGGGTAAAATAACAACGTCTTTGTTGTGAAAAAAATCACCATTTAATACTTGATTTAGCAGTGTTTTGGCAAAAGAGTTTTTTTTTTTTTGTGGTAGATGTTTTGGTAGATTTGTCCAAGTTCAATAATTTGCTATATAACATTATTAGTAAGAGATTTTTTACTGAATCATTCAAGAATTTTTTTTTTTTTAGTTTTGAGTCTTCACAGTTTTGATGTTTTCCTGTGTTTGAATGATTACCTTATTGAATCTGTTCTCCAGATGATTTTTTAGTAATCTGACACAGGCTCCCGTCCACAGTTTCACTCACTGTGTCACATGTCCCATAGAATAATGTGGCCATCACCATAATGCATTGTAAAAATAATGTTTTTGGGGCATGGGTAGTATTTGAGGGTTTTTGACACTAAATAAGACAGAAAGCTAAATTGTTGTCTTATTCTGAGTAATACTTTTTTTTTATCTTGCAACCCTCAAATACAGGCCATTGTTGCTTACAGATAATGATATTGTCAACTGGTGCACTTTTAAACTGCTTGCAGTCAATGAACTCTGTACATCTTTCAGAATAATGGTTGTCCCCACACCAGGCTTTCATTATGCTTAGGTAACGGGCTTTGATAGATTTCTTTTATGTAGTGTGTTGGTGATGTGGTGTTCCTTAGAATTGGCCTTAGTCTCCATTTGCATAATATCCTTCAGATTCAATGTATCACCAATAATTCCTAAACAAATTGTAATTTTAAGTAACTTAATAGTGACTTGCAGTGGTACAAAGATAGAGTGGCGTGGTAAAGGAGATGTTCCTTCATTATGGCAATTTCCTTCACGTGTGAAAGCTTTGAGTCACCACTTGGGTCTGAGTATACAAACAAGCAGCAAATGTTTGTTTTTTAACCATAAGATCTCTGCTGGTAAATTACTAATTTTGCCTATTACTTCTTGATCCTGCAACTACCTAAAAAATTGATTGTAATGAGATTTGCAAGTATTATTTACAGCCCAAGAACACTTGAAACAAATACTTTTTAAAGGCACTGTAAGCTTGAATTGATTTTATTCCAGTCAGTGAGCTATCAATTTCTTCACTAAAAAAAAACAAAAAACTGAACAACATAGATATGCATTACTATAACACTAAACACACTCTTGATCTTTGCTTATTCATTCATGTTATGAAAAAAAATAATCTTGCGGTTGGTACATTTGCCTGGATGGTTTTGCTAACATTACTAAATTTTACATGTATATCTTCCACATAAAAGGTGTCTTCTTTTACCCAAACATAAAGTAGGCCCAGTTTTTGCCATTGTTGCTGTTTGTATCCTTATTCAGATAGCGTCTATTTTATCATATGATTGATTACATTCACCTAGTCACAGAAACATGATTTTAAAATGATCCTTGGCATTATTTTCACTTTGTAATTAAGGTACAATTAATTAACTGTGTGTTATATTTTTTGTTCTTTAATTATTTCTCACTGGACAAGAAGCTTTCTTCATCTCTGCTAATTAAAACAGTATCTTCTTAGAGTGTTATTTGTTACCATCTTTTACTCTAGGGTATTTGTGGTATTAAAATAAACATAGGCATGTAAATGATTTTTCATTATAAAATAGGTCTTGTGAAAGTATGTCTCACTAATGTTTCCTTTATTTCTTACATGATTCCTTTCCTTTATTTCTTATATGATTCCCCACAGTGCTCATGTTTCAATCAGATATAGTTCATTCCTTATAATTCATATTTAATACAAACATGAGTATTACAAATAAAGGTATTTGATGCTGATAGATTTTAATTAATAGAAATTAATAGTAATAGAAATTAACCACATAATCATCGATTTGACATGAAATTCTTGACTTGTGTATACATTACTTTTCTTACTTTGAAGTTTTTTATTACCTTTCCTTGTAGCAAATCCCTCAGACCTAAAGACATCAAATCAGTTCTTTAATGAGACAAGCGAAAAATATTCAGCAGGTTCAATACAAGAAAGTGGAGAGTGGAATCTTAATTTTCAGGTAAGATTTTCATCATTTCATGGATTTCAGTCTACACATACTACTGTTTTAATCATGTTTATTGAAAGGTATTCGTAAAGAATCAGTACAGTACTTATATGTTTAATTAGATTAAATGATATTTAAAATAAAAAGGTAAAATCATTTGTGTATAATCTTTAATTTAAATATTTTCTTCAGGCAACATTCCCAAAATGCTAGAAATAATGAATTGTTATTTTACTTGCATTTTTGTCTAAACAGGAAATTAGATTATTCAAAATTAGTTCACCTTACCAAGTAATGTAGTAATATCTTGTACTGTGTAAGTATGTCATCTAGAATATTATTAATCTTAATGTACCACATCCACTGATTTCACACTATATACAGTACATTTTAGCTCATCAGGAGGTTTACAGTTTTTCCCAATTGTTATTTAACTACAGCAACATTACAAGAAATGCAGCAGCTCTCTTTTGATATCAGCACAGCTGTTGGAAGAAAACCTGCCACAATATCCACCTCTCCTTATTATAAAAAGATTCATGTATCACTTGGTTTAAGTAGATCCAGATAAGTCATTGTAAGACCGTAGGTGACTCTGAAGATGTGTTAGTAATAATTTTATTTAATCAGTTGTGGTTTAAGACAGTAAAAATGCTAGAGAGTTTTGTTAATTTGCACACGGATTATACTAATTCTTGAAATTGTTGAAAATTCAGTAAATGCATTATCATCTTGAAAAAAAATGTGAAATTCTGTAACTTTTAAAAATAAATCTGGATTTTGGAAGTTTTTAATTGTGAGTTCATAGTTAAATAATGATTTTAGTTGTCAGTTGCTCATGCTTGATTCCATGTCTAATTTCTGTAAGTTTTTACATTTTTTAAAAAGCTATTTAGATGCATTTTTTTGGGAAGGTTGACTAAGAAGTGAAGAAAAAGATTGTAGATTTACCTGCCTCAGACTTTATATTGTACAGTAATCATTTAAAACATTATTTACATAATTCATATTGTTTCATCGTATCAATTTTTCATGGCTTCTGATTGTGAAAGGTGTTTTATAACAATAAGCATTGTAATGTGTAACTATGACCCAAATAAATGTTAGTGTTTAATTCTACAAGTTGTGTACTTAAAATTAAAATAGTCCGTATGGGTACAGTGTCACTGGAGGAAACCTTGGTTACACGTAGTGGTTAACAAAATGTTGTTGACAAAAAAATAATCCCTTTATTAATTAAAACTAAAACAAAAATGAAACACATTCTGAAAGCTAGAAAATAAATATGAAAACCAAACTAGTTTTTGCTATTTTTTCTTGATTTTCACCATACTGCATAATGTACATATGAACATGCAGTTGCTCATATATTTATTATACATTATTTATAACTTTTCCACACAGTCATAAATTTGGGTAGAACCAGGCATTAATTTGTGTGCATGTGCATCCTTCGCTGCCAGCGTCTGAATCTGTTGATTTCATTGGTCTTTTCATCCATCAGTCAGCTTTTCTTTTTAGAACTGAGGGAATACTAAAGCCTCATCACTTGTCAATGACTTGTTCTATGGATTTCATGGTCAAAATTGTCCGACAGTCACAGATGTTCCCTTGTCAGTGAATGGCAGGCTATTTTCTCCAAACTTCAATGAAAACATTTGCTTAACTTATAACACCACCTGTTTGGAAGATACAGCTAAATAGTTTGACAATTAGGGCCATGGAGGATTTGTCAAGCTGACAAATAGTAACCCTATGCTTCAAATTCAGTCAATAGACTGGAAAAAATGTGATCTTTATATACCAAAGAAGAAAGGAATTTTAGCCATTTAACCTTACTTCCCACCGATATTACTTGTTTATTGATGATACCTTTGCAGTGACAGATTAAGCAAATATGTTGCATGCAGTCAATGTTATCAACTAAGCCATTGCACATATACATTTAATTTTCATTGGTTGGTGTAGTGTTGAAGCTCACATTCCTGTCACACTATCATGGTGAATTTCTCTATGTTAAATCTTACATCGAAAGTAGATGGATAGACTGCAATGATCTAAATATATTTAGAATAATACAGTACTGCTAAGTTTTTAAAAGAGGATTTCCATCTGAGTGTTTACTTGGCAGATAAAAACCAATTTAATGGTTGATGTCCATCCAGCACATGGCTGTAAAACGGATAGTGAAATACAGTACTCTTATCCTTTTCATTGTTCCTTATCATTATCATTGTGGGTGATTGTAACGTTAACATTTATATTCCTACATGTAAGCGTACAAAAATTGTGTTACTTGTTCCTGGCTTTCTTCTTTCTCCTGCTTGTCACTTAGATCTAATTTAAAACTTTGACTTTCAAATATTTATTAATGTTTGGTACAAATTTGTATCCTGTTTTTATTAATGTCCTCTTTGCTTCTATTTCTTTTGTTTTCCTTTAACTATTTGTGAAGTGCTTTAAGCATTTGAAAGATACTATATAAAAAAAATGTAGTAATAATAATAAAAATAACATGCGTTGCCACAAGTTCAGGTTTGATTTCCAGCCTAGTCAGTGTCTGTGTGGAGTTTGCATGTTTTCCTTTTGTGTACCAGGTAAGGTTTAATTGTTGCATATTAGAAGTGTGTCACTTATGTCTCTTAATTTTCAAAATCTGTTTATTTCTATATGTGTTGTTAAATTACATCCACCCAGTTTAGAATCACAGGCAGCTCCGCAGGTTTTCCATGTTGATTAAATGAAAGGTCTGAGATGTTTCTGTATATTCAATATTTAATGTAAATGGTATGCTTGTATAAATGCAGTATATAAATAGAAATACTTTCATCTCTATTTCTGTTGTTATTGGTATTACCATAGTTCAAGTAATGACTTCAACAGTATTTCAAAAAATAAGCAAAATAAGAATTCCCTGAAAAAAGTAGACTTTCAGACTTTCAAAAAGGGTATATCTCATGCAGTCTGCATCACAAGATATCAAAAATGTATATATATAGGTACTTACAAGTAAAAGTGTATGTGTGCAGTGATCACACATGGAATCTCAAAAAAAAGAGAAATCTATTTGAAATTAAATAACCACTTGCTTGAACATGTTGCTAGTTAGGGTGACAAATTACATCAGAGTACACTTGTCATTTGATTCTTGGCATTTTTTGATTGTACTAGAAGCTAATTTTAATCTAGTTTAAGTTAATTTTAATTAATTTAGTTAATTTTAGTTAGTTTTGTTCATTTTATATTGTGTGTTTGCTTTAGTTTTACACAATCTTGGTGTAGGCTAGCTTTTTCATTTCACTGCACGTTGTACCTGTAACGAATAAAACTCTTGAATCTTGAATATCAAATGCTGTTGAATTGTGCAGATTTAAATAGATATCCTTATTTTAATTGTAGCCAGGTGGTTCCATTTTAACCATAAGAAGAATCAAGATTGCAGCTGCTGTCAAAGGTTACCTGACAAGAAGACTTTTACAAACAGAGCGATTAATGGGACTGATTAGAATCATTAAGGTAATTTTGTTTTTTAGCTGAGCATATTCTTTTATATAAATTATATATTTAAGAAATCATAAGTGGTCTCTCCTAGACTTTCTCATATTCTCAGATATGGGAATAGATATTTGAGGAGTAAACTGCAAGACAATGATTATATTTTTATATTACTAAGGGGCTCTGACCCTGCTTGCTTTGCTTGCCCACCCGCGGGTTTGGTTTACCGGATATACAATTTAAAGAGATTATTTTCATGGGAATTGTTACATATGCATTATTTTCATTTTTACTTTAAAACTTTTGTAAAAACAATACTTGTGTGGTTAAATCTCTTTCTCGCAGGCTGTATATCTCTGCTCGCATTGTAAAGGGGGGGGCGGCTGAACACACGTTAAGGAGAAGCAGTTGGATCATCTGCTGGCTTGTTGTTGCTGCTGCTGCTGGCGCACTGCATGTTCTGTTTGTTGCGCTGCACATCGATCATTTAAAAGCCTGTACAGCAGCTGTCCTTTTGCGACTTCGTGTCTCCGTTGCTTGCGTTGTGAATTTTTTTGGGGGGGGTGTTTGAACGCACACTAAGGAGAAGCGGTTGGATCATCTGCTGGCAAGCTGTGTGTTCTGCTTGTCACTTGTCATTGTTTTAAGAGCTGGGAGCACATGAAATGTGTCTGCCAAAAGCATTCCAACAACTGCTAGGTTAGATGTCCATGAACTTGTTTTAAATGTTGTCTCACTGCCTTGTCTCGCGTGACGTTAAAGTGTCTCTCACGGAACGTCAAATTGTCTTCCAAGAAGATCACGTCTCGTCTCCCTAGTCTCCCTCCCAAGATTTTTTTTTTTATAATAGAGAGTTGAACATTAAAGAACTATCAACAACAAATCAAATCAAATTAATAATATATTGAACAATTATTATAAAAGTTGAATAAATCGCACTCTGCAGCTGCGATGCAGAGTAAAAGGTAAAGTACCACTTCTGGTTAACGGAAATAGCCCAAAAGTTGATAAAAATCTACATTTTGTACCTAATACTTGTATGCAAAATTTGGTTGAGCGGAGTGAAAGTGTATTCAAGTTATCATGTTTACATACACAAACATACAGACAGAATTCCAATAATGGTATTTTTGGACTTGGGGAGGTCTAAAAGTTGTGATTCATCAAAATCTCAAAATGGGGTTTTTGGAGGATTCCAATACTTTCCCTGTACTTCGTATACAGTACAAGAAAGTCAGGGAGGTCTAAAACATAGAAATTCATCAAAATCTCAACATCGAATTTTTGGATGATTACAGTACTTTCCCTATACTTAGTATATGAGAAAGTAAAAATGATCTATAATACACTTGACAAAAACTTGTTTTTTAAAAGTTCACAATTTGATTTTAACATTCCAAAACACACCTTTAGCCAGTAAGTATTTTTTATGTGTAGTTAGCTTCAAAACTTCTTAACTTGAAGGCATGGTTATGATTCAGGCATTTTGTTTAAAAAATGATAACCTTTTGTGGCTCGTATTAATATTTTAGAAATATGTGCTTTCAGTTGTCAATTCGTAAAATAGGAAATGCAGAATATCTCCACCTTTCATAACACACTTGTCCCTTTATCATAGGTCTGACTGTTTATAATAAAAAACAAAGCACACAGTATAGTAAAACATTCATTGTTTTTGTTTGTTTCAAGGATACAAGACAATTTATTCAGTCATTGGAATCTCAGTCCCCAGGGAAAACAGGATTTAACTCCAGAAGAGACCTGTCATTAGAAGAACGTGTTTTGTTGCAGGTATGAATTTATGTAGAATATTTTTAGCAGGTCTGGACTAATTTCAGAAAGTATCCCAGAAGGACCAAATAACATGACATTTATCAATGGTAATGCAGCAAACTGGTTGTTAATTTATTATTCAATATAATATTACAATAAAATTGTTGCGAAGCCATTGAGAAATGTATCAGTTGTAGATTTTGTTTCTTAGTAAATCTACAATGACCAATAAAGTAACATACAATACCTTCTATTGTTAACTAATGTAATTACTGTATAGACTTTTTGATGACTTTTTATGCCACTTTTCAAAGCATGTGTGTTTGGTTAATTGCTGACTCTAAATAAATTTTGGGGATGTCTTTGTGAGTGGTAATTTTATGGTTAGTAAAATGGAAAATAGATCATGAAGCAAGTGATTGAATAATTATAATCTGAGGACTTGATTTACTTAAGTTGATTTAATTAAGAAGTCTGAAATGTTTAATTTCAAGATACTAAAAACATGCCAGGTTATGTGATTGTCTTCTGATTAAAAAGCAGATAAAATCAAAATCTCATGGAGGAACATACAACAAGAACAGGGCATAAAAATGTAGAGCTTGTGTTTGCTACTTCCAGCACAGTCAATGATTGATCATTTCTTACCTATCACTGATGCCTCATTTATAACACTGTAGTGTAATTTGATTTCCAAACAAATTAAATAAAGTGCAATTTTGTTTGTCTTTCTATGTTTTAATTATCATCCATCCATCCATTCATTATCCAACCCGCTATATCCTAACTACAAGGTCATGGGGGTCTGCTGGAGCCAATCCCAGCCAACACAGGGCGCAAGGCAGGAAACAAACCCAAGGCAGGGCACCAGCCCACTGCAGTTTTAATTATCATTCAGCTGGATTACCAACTAAATTAACAACTAAACAACAGTAATTTTTATTTAATGTAATGTTACTCTGTAGTGAACTCCGTATCATATTGTTCTTAACAGTCACTGAAGCAGAAGCACACTGAGTTAAAAATGGACTGATAACTGTGGTTTATTTTCCATTGCACAGAAGATCACACTGCCTACCAAACTACAGTAAATCAACACTGCCAGCTACAGTAATTGTATTTGGTGTTGCCATCCTTTACAGCTTAGTAACATTTGATGATATTGTGGTTTCCTACTGTATATCTGGCAATACATCAATTTTTTTTTCTAGTATGGAAAAAACAAGTATAGATGTCCAATGTAAAATCAATATATGTACTTTTTTAAGTTAATGGCTGTCTTCCATGGTGACTTCTTAACATCAAGGTGACATATTGGTACAGTTAATTGAGCTAGGTTGAAATGTAACTTTTCCAATTTGTAAACCTATGAAAACTTACTACTGTATATTGTGTAAATCATTTTAAAACTTTCGTTACAGCTACGGTCTGCTCTTTATGAATTTCATGATATTTTCTTCACCTGGTCTACGGCAGAGAGAATGCAGATTATCTCCCATGATCGTCTTCTGAGAAGAGAGAGAGAGTTAAAACAAAGAGTAATGTATTCTTTCTTATTGTTTTGCTTCCATTTTTCCTTTTCCTTTGTTTTTTAAGATAGTAAAAGTTTAAAATTGCACTTACTGCTTGATTTAAGTTAGGGACTTCAAAATCTATTAGGGAAACACCTGTGATAAAGGCACTCTCCACTGTTTAACCAAAAGCAATTGAAAATAAATGTTTGATAGAGCTATATGATTTAAGAAGAAGCTGATGATCATGTTAAAAAGGATTGAAAAATACATTGTATTATATACCCAAGGCAATTTTATAAGACTTATTCAATCACATCTTGTACATGGAAATTTGACAACACCCATAATACCATAGACACAGACATAGTAAATGCATTAAGGGTATTAAAATCCAAGAAAATTGGTAAACAGTATAAAGAATTAGAAATATGTAAACATTTATACATAATTCTGAACTTAATTTCAAATTACAATACTCAAAATTGGCAGATAATTTTCAGTGTATTTTGTGTATTATGCTGTATATCTGACAATATTTCAAATTTTTTTTAGTCTAGAAAAAACAAGTATAGGTGTCCAGTGTCTTTACTGTAAGAATCCACTAATTATTTAAGCTTATCTATATGGTTCATGTTTAAACCTTGGTTGGTGGGGTTTCAGATAATAACGATCATGTTATTTTTACATGATTTAAAAATAATTTGTCAAGGATATTGGAAAAAATATTTATTCTGACAATTCTTAATCCCTGTCACTAATACTGTATGTATCAAACCAGTTGGAAATATCCTGCTTAGCCCACTCTAGAAGTAGATAATAAATATTTGTTTCTCAGAATCACTGAATAAATTACCTTGCAGCTTTAAAACAATTTCTTCTTTATTCTCAAAAAGGCTTATTGCAAACTACACAGTTATTTGCTTGTCTGCAAGAGAACAATTAAGATGCAATAACTGGTTTCTTCCATTTTGGTAGACCAACAGAGTACTTGGAATTTTCAATCAAGAATTTCTCAAAAAACAGTAAAATTTGTAAGGGTTTCCTCCAGGAACTCCCAAGTTTTATTTTCAGCTCAAAGACAGGAATCATGTTAAATGGTGAGAGTTTGGGTGTTTTGTCACAGAAAATGTTGCACAAATTTTAAATGAGGAAGAACTGGGAGATGAAACATTGTCTAAAGCCTTGCAAAGTTCAAATCCAGGAAGTCTAACTGATCTGTCATCAAGCCTAATCGAAATACCAGAAATCAAAGTCAAAAGAAATTAAAGCATTAACTCATAATCAGAAGACTCTTGCCACTAGAGATTTTTTAAATTCTGAACTGATCAGGTGATCAGGAAGTCTTTGAGCTGATGTTTATACCTTGTCACAAGAATAGACGAAAGACATCAAAAAGGTTTGGGCAGCCACCCATATATTGTACACTGGCTGCAAAATGGGTAAATAGATTGTGAGGTGTTCACAGGGCTGACTCCAAAACAGAACTGACTTAAGGGTGCAAAGATGGCGGCTTTAAAGGCCGCGACAGGAAGTGACGTCAACAGTGGCCCCGGGAACTGGAAGGGACGTCATCAGAGGCCCCAGAACCGAAAGGGACGTCATCAGTGGGGGCAGAACCACAAGTGATGTCATCAGTGGGGCTGGAACCCTGCCAGATTTCCCGTGGATGGTCTGCAGAAGATTGAGAGAGAAAGTCAGTGCACCTGTTGATTAAGTCAACAGAAGTCATTGTAAAATCTCCAACTTCCGTCAGGCTTACTAACCAAGACTATCAGACTGGAGCAGGGACTATGACTTTCCTCTATAACTCTTAGTTCCAGCATGCACTTGATTTCAAGCTCCACCTCTGCTTTCTTTGCCTTGGGAAGATGATAGGGGCGAACTATAACCCTGGGCTCTGTCACAATGTTGTGCGCAATCAGAGAGGTCCTTTTAGGTTTTTCGTTCACTGCCTCCAAGATGGACAGGATAGCTGCTTCAAGCTCCCTGGAAGTTAATTAAGCACCAAAGTTAAGGATATTTTTCTAAGCAAAGAATGAGCGGGGCTGAGTAGAGGAGGAATTGGGATCCCTTTCCTTCCACAGCTTCAGCAAATTTACATGATATCCACTCCCTCTGTCGACGATTGGGTTGTTTCACCAAGTCCTCTCCTTAACTTCATATGGACCTTCCCAATGGGTTAGGAATTTAGAATGGGAGGTAGGGACTAAGACTATGACACAATCCCCCAGATGGAATTCTCGGAGAGTTGTACCATGGTCGCAATAGTGGGCCTGTGCTGCTTGCGCCTCTTCCATGTGACTTTTAAGTATGGGCTGAATTTTTCCTAATCTATCGCGTAACTGTGCGATATATTCCAATATGTTTGTAAAGGGAAGAGCCTCTCCTTCCCATCCTTCTTTCAAAATATCCAATATGCCCCAGGGTTGTCGTCCATATAATAATTCAAAAGGCGAGAACCACATAGAGGCTTGTGGGACTTCCTGGTAGGCAAAAAGAATGAGGGGGAGGAGCTGATCCCAGTTCCTTCCGTCCCTTTATTTTCAGTAACTTGGCTGTCTCCTGGAACGTCTCCGAGGTTAAAGGTGTCCCTTGGTCTGTAAGGACGTCCTTAGGGGTGCTGGCTCGCACAATGACCCCTACCAATTCCTGTGCGATAGCCTTAGTCATCGCTGAGTGCAAAGAAATCACCTCAGGATATCAGGTAGCATAGTCTACAAGAACTAATATATACTTATGTCCTCGGGCTGAGGTCTGTAGTGGTCCTACTATATAGGCCCCAGTTCTTTCAAAGAGGACGTCAGTCAAGGGAAGGGGAACAAGAGGAGGTCGGTACCTCTTAGGAATTAGCCATAATTGACACTCTGGACAAGAGATACAAAAACAGCAAACCTCCTCATTAATTCCTAACCAATAAAATTGGAGCTTAATACGCTCTAAAGTTTTTTTGGTGCCCAAATGGCCTCCTAGGAGATGGGCGTGCACCAATTCACAGGCCTGCTGCCAGTGGGTTTCTGGGATTAACAACAGCCTCTGCACTTCCCCCTCATGCTCCACTACCCTATACAATAGGTCATTTTCTATCACAAAGTGAGGACCCTGTGGCATGGGCTGATGAGTACATTGGTCATTGACTAGTACTTCTGCATTTTTAGCAAATTTCAGGGAGTCATCATTCCACTGCTCCCTTTTAAAAGAAGCTGGTGTTTCTGTAGATTCAAATTGCATCTCGGAGAGAGGGTCCGTTCTGACCTCAAGGGGTGGGGGATTCTTCCTGGCTTGTCAAGACACTGTGAAAAGACGTTTCTGCCTGCAACGGTTCAGGAATCTCCCCATCCTCCTCTTGGTCTACCATATCACTCTCTACTGGCTGATTACACGGCATGGAGACAGCTTGAGATGGGTCATTCCCGTCTATAACTAGGTCTAAGTTATGTTTGGGAGTAGTCTGTACTAAACCACAGTTATTGTCAGACCAGTCTCACCTCAGTATCACCGGAAAAGGTGGATTTGGGAGGACTGCTACGGGGAATTTATTTAGCGATCCTCCATGGCTGATGAAACATAGGATGGTATTATATTGTCAGATTTCTGCATGTATACAAGTTATACTGGTCTTTACTTTCACCCACTGTTGTGGTTGTACATATTGGCAATCAACAATGGAAAGGTTGCTGCTGGAATCAAAGAGTGCTTCAAGTTTAAATCCATTTACTACCACTACTCCCATATGTGATATTGTCAGGGGGTTTGTAAGTATACATAACCCTTGCTTTTCTCTCCACCTGTATTCCTTCTCATTCCCGAGTAAGTTGCGCGCCCATGGGTCCAGGGACTTCGGAACAGGCTCTGGCTTGTAAGGGAGAGACAGATTTTGTAGGATGTAATCCCTATGGTGTCCACTAGTGGACTGTTCTGCTCTCCCAGATTGCGAGGCCGTCCTAGATGATTCAATGAGCTGTATAAGCTCATCCATGTTTTGAAACGTTCCCTAGACTGGCTTGGCTGGGTGAAATTTTCGGGAAGGGTCTTGACTAACAGAAAGCAGGCTATCTGATATACAGTCTGGATGGTGGTACATTTAAATGGCCTTAGCCATAGTGCCACCTTTTTTCAGAGAGAAAAGGCTTACTCCTGGGTCGACCCCTCTGGGTTGAATATCCAGTTCTTTATTTTTTCCACCTGCTGGTTTGGGATGTCTCACATTTAGCTAGGGTCTTGACTTTAGTTGGGGGGACAGCTCTCTCCTCTGAGAGCACATAATAAGCCCCCTTCGCTTCCCCCCTAGGAACCAGCCCACTCCTGTGTGTCTCTCCCACACACTCCCCGTGTTTCTTTGATAGCCCGATTATGTACTTTGGGAGCGAAACCTGCGCCAGGTCTTTCCAGACCATGAAACGAACCCCATTAAACACCCAAAAGCTCAGAAACACAGCCCCAGTACTCTCCCACATGGTTATCTTTCAGGTCCTATCCCCGTTTTTCTGGGCTTCTTGTATCCTGTTGACTCCGCCACTATCACAAGAATAGACGAAAGACATCAAAAAGGTTTGGGGCAGCCACCTATATAATTTGCCCTGGCTGCAAAATGGGTAAATAGATTGTGAGATGTTCAGGTCTAAGTCCAAAACAGAACTGACTTAAGGTTGTAAAGATGGTGGCTTTAAAGGCCGCAACAGGAAGTGACGTTATCAGCGGGCCCGGAACCAATAGTGACATCTTCAGTGGTGCCGGAATCGTGTTGGATTTCCCATGGATGGTCTGCAGAGGTTTGAGAGAGAAAGTCAGTGCACCTCGCCACCCCCTGGTCTGACATGGAACTACTGTTATTCAGGCCCTTTAGCTGCGTCTGAATTGCACATGTGTGACAACCTTTAAATTAATCATTTCACAGGCGTAA
>JANRMT010062848.1:17747644-17775854 GCA_026402145.1 Polypterus bichir lapradei | reverse complement strand
GGTTATTTTTTAACAAGGGGGCAATTACTTTTTCACACAGGGCCATGCAGGTTTGGATTTTTTTCTCCCTAAATAATAAAAACCATCATTTAAAAACTGCATTTTGTGTTTACTTGTGTTATATTTGACTAATGGTTACATGTGTTTGATGATCAGAAACATTTTGTGTGACAAACATGCAAAAGAATAAGAAATCAGGAAGGGGGCAAATAGTTTTTCACACCACTGTATATATATTGTGCGTCCGGAAAGTATTCACAGCGCATCACTTTTTCCACATTTTGTTATGTTACAGCCTTATTCCAAAATGGATTAAATTCTTTTTTTTCCTCAGAATTCTACACACAACACCCCTTGATGACAACGTGAAAAAAGTTTACTTAAGGTTTTTTCAAATTTATTAAAAATAAAAAAAACTGAGATCACATGTACATAAGTATTCACAGCCTTTGCTCAATACTTTGTCGATGCACCTTTGGCAGCAATTACAGCATCAAGTCTTTTTCAATATGATGCCACAACCTTGGCCAGTTTTGTCCATTCCTCTTTGCAGCACCTCTCAACCTCCATCAGGTTGGATGGGAAGCGTCAGTGCACATCCATTTTAAGATCTCTCCAGAGATGTTCAATCGGATTCAAGTCTGGGCTCTGGTTGGGCCACTCAAGGACATTCACAGAGTTGTCCTGAAGCCACTCCTTTGATATCTTGGCTGTGTGCTTAGGGTCGTTGTCCTGCTGAAAGATGAACCGTCGCTGCAGTCTGAGGTCAAGAGCACTCTGCAGCAGGTTTTCATCCAGGATGTCTGTGGACATTGCTGCAGTCATCTTTCTCTTCATCCTGACTAGTCTCCCAGTTCCTGCCGCTGAAAAACATCCCCACAGCATGATGCTGCCACCACCATGCTTCACTGTAGGGATGTTAATAGCCTGGTGATGAGCGGTGCCTGATTTCCTCCAAACGTGACACCTGTCATTCACACCAAAGAGTTCAATCTTTGTCTCATCAGACCAGAGAATTTTGTTTCTTATAGTCTGAGAGTCCTTCAGGTGCCTTTTGGCAAACTCCAGGCGGGCTGCCATGTGCCTTTTACTAAGGAGTGGCTTCTGTCTGACCACTCTACCATACAGGCCTGATTGGTGGATTGCTGATGAGATGGTTGTCCTTCTGGAAGGTTCTCCTCTCTCCACAGAGGACCTCTGGAGCTCTGACAGAGTGACCATCGGGTTCTTAGTCACCTCCCTGACTAAGGCCCTTCTTCCCCAATCGCTCAGTTTAGATGGTCGGCCAGCTCTAGGAAGAGTCCTGGTGGTTTCGAACTTCTTCCACTTACAGATGATGGAGGCCACTGTTCTCATTGGGACCTTCAAAGCAGCATAAATTTTTCTGTAACCTTCCCCAGATTTGTGCCTCGAGACAATCCTGTCTCAGAGGTCTACAGACAATTCCTTTGACTTCATGCTTGGTTTGTGCTCTGACATGAACTGTCAACTGTGGGACCTTATATAGATAGGTGTGTGCCTTTCCAAATCATGTCCAATCAACTGAATTTACCACAGGTGGACTCCAGTTAACCTGCAGAAACGTCTCAAGGATGATCAGGGGAAACAGGATGCACCTGAGCTCAATTTTGAGCTTCATGGCAAAGGCTGTGAATACTTATGTACATGTGATTTCTCAGTTTTTTTATTTTTAATAAATTTGCAAAAACCTCAAGTAAACTTTTTTCACGTTGTCATCAAGGGATGTTGTGTGTAGAATTCTGAGGAAAAAATTAATTTGGAATAAGGCTGTAACATAACAAAATGTGGAAAAAGTGATGTGCTGTGAATACTTTCCGTATGCACTGTGTGTGTGTGTGTGTGTGTATATATATATATATATATATATATATGATTTTTTGTTTGGCGATTGTTTAATTTCTTTTTTATTAATATATACTCATTTTATTATTTTACATATTGTTTGCTTTTTTGGCTTATCTTTGATCGTTGATTGGGGAAGTTTATTTGGAAGAAGTACGGCTTGTCGGGTCAAACGTCCTCAGCTTTCCAGGCCACAGGTCTTGGTGGTGTAGCTGCCAGTTAGGGAGAGTGAGCTGGCCGTTACAATATCGTGTTTCTTTCAGAGATGTTTAAAATATGCACATCTGCCAGACTCAAAGTTGAAGTTTCAGCCCCATTTCAATACATTTAATTTTACCAAATTTGAAAAATTTCTTGGGACGCACTGTGGTCAGTGCTTCTGCATCTACAGATTTAATCCCTCCTAATTACTTTTTATGTGACATCTGTACATATATCATATGTCAGCATGTTTTTTTCTCCAGGCACTTCAGTTTTGTAAAGACATGGATGTTAGGTTAATTGCTAAGTTTAACTTGGCCCAGTATGAGTGATTGTGGATGTGTGTTTGTTTTGTTTTCCTTTTTTTCAACTATGGTTAGCTCCTAATTTGTACCCAATGATGACAGGATAGTTTGTTGCCCATTGCACTCTTGTAATTTTTATTAAGATGGTTGCAAAAAGTAACAAATAAAAAGTAATCTTAATTTAAAGAATATTATTAATTGTATTATTAGCTTACTAAAAAATAAAAGTGAAAAATATCTGATGAAATAAAAAAATAGTATTTTCACATTCACCTGTGGAATATAAAGCCATTTCTTTAAAAAATGTGAATATTTTAAAATATTGTATTAAGCATTTATATTTACCAAAAGTTACTGTTTTGTGTTTTGATTAATCAGGTTAACAAGAATAAAAGAGCCATTCAGAAATCACCGTGTTTATCATCTGCTACCTTGAAAGCAAGGGAAAGGAAAAAAGACCGTCTGTAAGTATTGCATTCCTTATAGTGTAGAGCACTAGTATTGTGATTTTTTTTTTAAACCTGATTTTAAAAGTGCAATTTCAACAGTTTTTTGAATTGACATATAGTACTAGTCTTTGGACCTCTCTTCCTAAAATATTCTTGATTTTCAGTGCATAAAAACAAAAGGTCACCTAAGTAGTTCTTCTGTGCTTCACTCTAGGAACTTTGAGCAAGACAGTGTTTGAAAATCTGAGATTACAATTAAGGATATATTAGGATAGATATGTAGAGAGATACAAAATTGTTAGAGTCTTATGTTCAATTAAGAGTATTTTAAAATTCATCCTAAAAGATGCATTCAGTGCAATGATGGTGAAATGTGTTCTTTTTTCATTATGTCCTAACAGGAGTGTATTAATATAAAATATATAAATGATATAATGATATTACAATGATATAAAAGATCAAATTTGTGCATGTTTCTTAAATATGGTTAATATGTGAATTAAAATTAAGCCTTGAATCCATAATAACAGTTGCATTATTTACTTCTGATTTTATTTTTTTTTTTTTTTTTTTTTTTAACTACTGTTAGTAACTAGAGATTTTGTTTTTCTTTTTAGTTTAATGAATTTATTGATCCTACTTTCTGTAATCTTTGTAAGACACACTGGGTCATGCCATGCTATATGTAATTATACAACAACAAGAAGAATTTATTTTTTCTTTAGTTCAAAATCATACAAGGAGTGCTGCAATGGGCCTTAACAGGCCCTGTTTTTTGACATCACCCCAGCCTTGACTTCCTAAGAAGACAAGACAAAATTTTTATAGGGGGAAAAATTGGAAGAAATCTTGGGAAAGGCAATTCAGAGAGAGACTGCAGGTTGGTTGGGTGTGCCAGTGGATATGAAAAAATAGGGTAAACACAACACACAAAACAGAACACAAGTAATCCTCTTCACAGATCTAAATGGGTAATCTGCCATTGCTACCTCCAATACAATAGAACAATAAATGTTACAAACTACAAAGACAAAATGCAGGAATAAATGAAATCACATGTGATGATTCAGATTTGTTCAGAGTCCTGGAGACCTCGGCCAACAAGCTGGATGCCCACCACTGGCCATTCCATAGCTGAGTCGATGCTGGGCCAGTCAATCAAATGAAAGGACCCTTCTACCCAATGATTTCAGTGTTCCTTTATCTGAGATGACTTTTCCATAAGCATGCAAACAACTTGGCAGTTAAGTGGTGGCACCAAGTGTCACATGTGAGTACAGAGAAGAGAAACAGAGTAAATGAGTGTTAATAACAAATTATAAATATCATATTTCTTATGTTTTAGTACTAATGACTAACCACAGAGATGCAGTATACACAGATAATCTGCAGCTGTAGTCTGGGTATGCTAAACTAAAGTAGCGAGTCTTTGAAAGCTGGTATTTGAAAGCTCAGACTGAAGGGGCATCTCTTATAGTAGCAGGCAGATCATTCCACAACTTTGGAGACCTGAAACTAAAAGTTCAGCCTCCTACTGTTTTAATAATCTTTGGAACCATTATAGCTACATATCATCTACATACCTATAGTAATTTACCTTAAGTTTAAAATGATCTTTCCTAATGGAGGCATGTAAAGTGAGAAAAATAAAAGACTTAGAACTGACCCCTGAGGCATACCATGCACAATATTTCTGATATCCAGTCACCAGAACTCTCACAGGATTTTCTTCTAATTATACTAGGGGCTTCGCTCGCCCACCCCATGTTTGGTTTACTGGATATACAATTTATAAAGAGATTGTTATTTTCATGGGAACTGTTACATATGCATTATTTTCACTTTTACTTTAAAACTTTTGTAAAAACAATACTTGTTGTTTATTTCCGGCCCCGGGCATGGTTACATCTCTTTCTTGCAGAACGTATAATGCTGCTCATGTTGTGAAGGGGGTGCGGCTGAACGTATGTTAAGGTAATGCTGTCAGATCATCTGCTGTCTTTCTGCTGCTGGCGAGCTGCCTGTTCTGCTTGTCTCGCTGCCCGATCATTTCAAAGCCTGTAAAGCAGCTGTAATTTTCAAATTCGTGTCTCTACTGTTCGCGTTGTGAAGTGGGGGGGATGGATAGGGTGGCTGAACGCACGCTAAGGAGAAGCAGTCGGATCACCTGCTGCCTTTCTGCTGCTGGTGAGCTGCGTGTTTTGCTTGTCGCATGACATTGTTTTAAGAGCTGGGAGCACATGATGTGTGTTTGCCAAAACCAATCCAACAACTGCTAGGTTAGATGTCCGTGGACTTGTTTTAAATGATGGCTCACTGCCTTGTCTCGCGTGACATTGTAAAAACAATACTTGTCCTCTATTTCCGGCCCCGGGCGTTGTTAAATCTCTTTCTTGCAGGACGTATAACGCTGCTCGCGTTGTAAGGGGGGGAGGGGGCTGAACGCACGCTAAGGAGATGCCGTCGGATCATCTGCTGGCTTTCTACTGCTGGCAAGCTGCATGTTTTGCTTGTCATTGTTTTAAGAGCTGGGAGCAAGTTAAAGTGTCTCTCGCAGGACAAATTGTCTTCCAAGAAGATCACGTCTTCATCTCCCTAGTCTGCCTCCCCAAGATTTTTTTTTTTATAATAGAGAGATATGATTGAGAACAACTACAATATTAAATGAAGTGGCCAAGTCTAGATGAACAAGGAAAGATGTTATATTCAGTAATAAACAACAAGTCATTTACTGCTTTGTCTAAAGCAGTTTTTGTGTTATGATTATAGCGTATCTAAAATATAACTTGTTACTTTTCAAGAATAAAATTATTATTCATTCAATTGTTAAAAAAAACACTTTTTCTAAAATTACAGTATGCTTAAAATAGGGAGGTTAGAGATAAGTCTAACATTATCTAAATTACTGAAGTTTTTAAATAATTTAGAAAAATGCTATAATCTATTCAGCAGTTACCTACGTCTAGTGTACTTGTAGATGTACTGTGGAGAAGAACAACCAAGTTTATCACTGGAGTAAAGGGCCTACCATACTCTGACAGACTAGGGGAATTAAACCTCTTTAGTGTTGCGCCAAAGGAGGCAATGTGGTGACCTAAAGCAGATGCTCAGAATTTTCAAAGCATCAACCAAATCTCGATTAAACAATGTGTTGTTTTCTCAGGATGGAATTATTGGGAAGTGCATTTAAGATGGAAACAAATGAGCAATACCTCGTACACCAGGTTATGAAAATCTAAAACAAAGTACCAAGTCAAGTAGAAAATGTGAAATCTGTTAATGTATATATGATATTGGGACAAATTACCTGTTAGCTAACCATGGACTGAATGGTTTTTGATTGTCAACCTTTATCTTTTAAAGTAAGTAATATCTAGATTTAACAAATCATTAAAATGTAGAAATAAAAAAACAGCTAACAGCAATACCAATCATCTAACAATTGGAAAAATATCTTGGAGATCTATATCAACAATAACGTTAGTCTTTGTTATTGATCTATTAAGCAGGGGTGTCAAACTCCAGGCCTGGAGGGCCACAGTGGCTGCAGGTTTTCATTCTGACCCTTTTCCTAATCATTGACCAGATTTTGCTGCTAATTAACTCCTTTTCCCCTTATTTTAATAGCCCTGTTTTTAAAGATTCAGTCTTCTGAATTGATTCGTTTCTTCATGAAATGACAGCCAAACAAAAATGAGACGTGAAACAAGCTAACAGATGAGCAACTAAACTGGGATTTGAAACTCCAACCAATTTCACTCCAACCAATCTATTAATGAGAAGCTGATTCTTGCTTTTAATTAATTAAGCCCAGTTTTTAATATCGTGGTCTGTTGCTGCTCTCATTCTGCCACAGCAGACATTTCCAAAACATTTGATTTTCTGTTCGTCAAAATGTTTTGGTGACCTAAGAGATCAACCTTACTGAAACCTTCACCTTTCTTTATTTTCATATATCGTGTGATGGGCACAAGTGAGCTGGTCATGTGGCAGCTCATTTTGTGTCTCATTATTGTTTGGCTGCTAATTAAAAAAAGAGACAACTGAGGGGCCTGAGTCAAGTTAATTAAAACTAAAGCAAAAGTAGTTAATTAGCAGCAAAAACTGGCCACTAATGAAGAAGAGGGTTAGAATGAAAACCTGCAGCCACTGTGGCCTTCCAGGCCTGGAGTTCGACACCTGTGTATTAAAGTGACAAGTAATGATGTCTCGTTAAAAGATTAATTTGTTTGTTATTTTGACACTTTAAGGTTGTTCTACATGTTTGCTTGGTCGTCTTACAATTGGCACCCAGATGGCAAATAACAGACAATATGCTGATTTAAATAAAGGTGTCTGTCTGTGATCTTCGCGGAGTCAATGGAGTCTCCGATCGGGGCGCTTGAGAGACAGAGTGAGGAGTCTGAGTGTCTGGGCTTGCGAGAGTCCTGATAAAAACCAGGATCCAGGCCTTTAATGACCTCTTGGGCACAGCCATCAGCAGTGTGTGTCTGCTGAGAGAGTGTTGACCCTGTCAAGAGGTTTACTTACCTTGGTAGTGACATTCATGCCTCTGGTGACTCTTCCTATGAAGTCAGTAGACGGATTGGGAGAGCATGGGGGGGTCATGAGGTCACTGGAAAGGGGTGTGTGGCGCTCTTGATATCTGTGCAAAAGGACGAAGGTCCAAGTCTTTAGAGTCCTGGTGCTTCCTGTCTTGCTATATGGTTGCAAAACATGGACGCTATCCAGTGACCCTAGACGAAGACTGGACTCCTTTGGTACTGTGTCTCTCTGGAAAATCTTTGGGTACCGTTGGTTTGACTTTGTGTCGAATGAGCAGTTGCTCATGGAGTCCCGAATGAGGCACATTACCTGCATTGTGAGGGAGCGTCAGTTACGGCACTATGGCCATGTGGCGAGTTTCCCCAAGGGTGATCTGGCTCGTAAGATCCTCATTGTTGGGGATCTGAGTCGCTGGACCAGGCCAAGGGGCCGCCCACGTAACACCTGGCTGCAGCAGATGGAGGGTCATTTCCAGAGGGTGGGACTGGACCGCGTGTCTGCCTGGGGGATTGCCAACCGGGATCCCAAGTTGAGTTGTTTCGTCGTGTAGTGGGTGCGGCAACGCACTGTACCAGTGCATGCTCACCAGATTGACTTGACTTGACTTGTCTGTCTGTCAGTACCTGGCACAGGATCAAGTATTTGACACCATTCAGTGGTTTTCATTGATATTAGTATTTGCATTCTATAGATGTCATTATCTCAATTTGAATTTCAAATACTGAGTAAGATTTTTTTTTCATTATTTCTTAATTATTGATACATTACAATATGTAATACTTTTTGTTTTAAGGCCTCAAAAGAAAATGGCAGATGCACAAAAAATACATGGAAGAGAACTTCGCTCTCATCCTTATAGGGAACATGGATCAGTGCATGCAAAGAAGCGCAGATGATATATCTGTTAAGGACATTTTTGAGAAAGGACAATAATGCTGCAGACCTCTGACCGTTTCTCTAAACGGAGCCACCAGCACATAATCTCTTTTGTGTTTGTTAGTGGTATGCAATAAAAGTTGATATATTTGTGGATTAGTAATTTAAAGACAACTGATTAACAATAGTTTCCTATAATTCCATTTTATTTACAATATAATGCTTGTGTCAAATTCTGTTTTAAGATTCATTAACTGTATGAACTGAAAATGTCACTGCTTGTACAGTATGTCCTGTCCCAGTATAGGCTTCAGTAGGTCATTTTATTTAGCCACTGCTAAAGATGCTGTTTTATTTGAAGTTCTACATGTTTTTTTTTTAAACAAAAGCAGTTATTAATTAGTGCTTTGAATGAGATTTAAGGATATCTTGTTTTTATATGTGTTTTTCCATATATTTTTACTATTGTGGTTTTTGCATTTCTTAATTAAAAGATTTTCATATATTTATTCTGTGTTGTTTTTATTTTTTTAGCCTGTTTGTCTGGCCTGTATCTTCCTTTCACAGTAATAATGTAAAGCAGTGGTCCTCAACCTGTGGGACGAGTTTCAGGGTGGTAGGTGAGGCAACAAAAAAAAGGAAATGGTCAGGAGCAACAGGCAAAGGCCAAGAGAAGGGGAGAAAGACGAGAGTGAACCCCACTGTGCAGGAGACAGAGCAGCTCATGGAGCATAAGAATCCTGCTGTACTTTCAAGGCAAAAACAGCATTCCTTATTAACACTTTTCTCTGTTTATAGAATTGGTTCTGAAATAAAAATACCCAGCTCATGCTTGCTTTGAGAGTTACAGCTTTTCCATTGTAGTTGTTGTAAAATGTAGCGTTGCACATTTAAATGAGGGTGTAGAATTGATGAGTGGATTAATTGCTTTTTAATACAGAACCAAATGTAAAGAATCAGAGCCTTCACAGTCATCCTGTAATTGTAATGGACATGACTATAAGATGCGGCCCCCAGTTACAAATAATTATTGCAGTCCAGTTCAACAGCAAATTCTGGATTAGTACACAAGCATAAGTAGTAAAAATGTCTGGTCAATTAATTGAGCACCCTAGAGAATAACAGAATAAAGGCTGTTTTACAGGAATTCTGAAATAATAATCTTAAAGTGGCAAGTTTGGTTGAGTAATAATAGTAATACTACATTTTATTCACAAATGTTGCATTAAACTTCTAACAAATATAAAAAAAGAGGATTAAAGCACCAGCATTTCAGTTATTTTGGCTTTTTTGCCTCAAGTCTTGTGTTATTACCAAGCTAGCGTCTCCACCACACACTGATGCAGTGTCACAATAGCAAGTGCTTTTCTGACAAACCTGATTTGAACAGTGTGCTGTTATAAAAAGAGTTGGTAAAAAATATCCTGAATTATATAGGCTTTTACTATTTTACGTGGCAATTACATAAATTAAGTTTTTTTTTTGTTAGTTTTTTTTTTTAGTATTGGTGTTAAGCAGTGTTTATTTTTCATTTAATATACATATGTAAGCAAATAAGTTTAGTAAGTTCACTTGATAGGACAAATTGTAGTAGTAGTCCTCAATGGTTATATTATCATTTATAACCATCCATCCAACCATTATCCAACCTGCTATATCTTAACTACAGGGTCATGTCGGTCTGCTGGAGCCAATCCTAGTCAACACAGGGCGCAAGGCAGGAAACAAACCCCGGGCAGGGCGCCAGCCCACCGTAGGGCACTCACACAAACACACATCAAGCACAATTTAGAATTGCCAATGCACCTAACCTGCATGTCTTTGGACTGTGGGAGGAAACCCACGCAGACACGGGGAGAACATGCAAACTCCATGCAGGGAGGACCTGGGAAGCGAACCCGGGTCACCTACTTGCGAGGCAGCAGCGTTACCCACTGTGCCGCCCTCATTTATAACCCTTACGCTGAAATCATGCATACCCAATAAGATCCCACACCTGTTTGTTGTGATCCACAGTGGAAATCCCCCCTTTCTACAACACATGAAATTCAAGCTATGAACTGTTAATCAAATGATATAATTCTTCAGTTGTGCTGTAGGACAAAGTGGGAATTGCCTGTTCTGCTAGGCTTTAGTGGTACACCAGGCCTGTTCAGAATGCAGATTTAACAGGGATGCAGGCATCCAGCTGTGCCTTCCCCAACTTGCATTCAAACTGAGTGACTGAATTTCAGCTTGTGCCACTGTCTGCCTGCACATCATCTGATAACAGAGGTGTACATCAGGGTTGAACTGCCATATCTCCAGACCTTTTGAGCCAGAAAGCTTGAAATTTACTCAAGCAAGAACAAAGACCTACAAAGGACCTACCAAGACCAAGGAATGACACCTAGGATGGGCAGAATAGCTTTCCTATTAGAAGATATTCTTTTTGTAACTGGAAATGACGTTAATCCAATAAGGGGAAGGTTCAACCTTTCTTTAAAACCATATGCATTCCATCTCTCAAAGTAAGTGAGAAGAAGCAAAAAATGGCAGAGAATGAGGAGAAGCAAAGAGAAACTTAAGAAAATTGTGAACAGAACACACTGAAATTCTCTAGGGAATCCTAGAGAACTCTGGGACTTTTCCCAGGGGCACTCTGCACATTCTCCAAAGTGTCTTTTTAAAATCCTCTCTTAAACTAACAAACTGTGAGCCACTCTCTGCACAAGGAGCTGAAAAGGAGAAACTCTCTTGTCTTTGAGGACCTGAAGCTGAGACCCAGTCTTTTAAACCAAAGCTATGTGCTGGTAGACTGATAAGGCTTTTAAGCCTTGAAGGCGACTTCAGCATCTAAACTCTTGAGCCAGGGCAATTAGATTCGACAATAACCTAATTTATTTGGAATTCAAAACATCCACGCATCAAAAGAGCGACCTTACAAAGACAAAAGGCAGAAGGCGGCATGGCTCTACCTAACTTCCAGTTTTATTACTGGGCAGCAAATATACAGGTGATAAAAACCTGGACACAAATAGAAGAACATACACAGGCTTGGTCCGCAATAGAAGTAAAATCCTGCAGTACTTCTTTGTATTCCTTGCTCTGTGCTCCAATAAACACACGTTATCGACAATATACTAATAACCCAATTGTGCTCCACTCACTTAGAATCTGGAACCAATGTAGAAAGCATTTTAAGACGGAGAAGCTTCTATCTGTGGCACCCCTGCAAGAGAACCACCTCTTTCAACCTTCACAAACATATGCAGTTTTTAATATCTGGAAAAAATTTGGAATTAACTTGCTTAGAGATCTTTATATAGACAACGTCTTTGCATCCTATGAACAATTACATTCCAAATTTAACATTCCAGCTACACATTTCTTTCACTATCTTCAAATCAGAAACTTTGTTAAACAAAACCTTCCAGATTTTCCTCATCTTGCACCCTCATCCATGCTGGAAAAAATATTGCTCAATCTCAAGGACTTAGACACCATCTCTACAATATATAAAATCATTTTACATTCCCTCCCTTTCAAAGATCCAAGAGGACACTGGGAAAAAGATCTCTCAATTAAAATATCAGAAAAGGAGTGGAAAGTAGCAATGCAGAGAATTCACTCGAGCTCCATATGCACAAAGCATACAATTATACAACTCAAAATTATATATCGAGCACATCTGTCTCGACTAAAACTCTCCAAAATGTTTCCTGGGCATGATCCAACCTGCGAATGTTGCAACCAAGTCCCAGCCTCACTAGGTCACATGTTCTGGGCCTGCACCAAATTAACATTATTCTGGACAAACATTTTTAATTACCTTTCAGATAGCCTTGGACTCACAATCCCTCCAAACCATTAACAGCTGTGTTTGGGGTTCTTCCAGATGGGTTTAAAGTGGAGAAAGACAAACAAATTGTGATTGCATCCACTACACTTTTGGCACGTAGACTTATTCTCATAAACTGGAAGAACCCAAACTCTCCTTTTAAGTCAGTGGGAAACCGATGTGTTATACTATTTGAAACTGGAAAAAGTCAAATACTCAGTTAGAGGATCTGTACAGACTTTTTTCAAAACATGGCAGGATCTAATCAGTAATATTTTAAAATAAGTTCATAAAGCACAGAGAATTTATTAATTTAGGTATGTTTACAAGCCTTAAATTTAACGCCATTTGGCTTGCTCTCTCTCTCAGGGGCGGGGATCGATCTGTTCTTAATTTTTCTCTTTGTAAAAACTTGATTGCTTTGTATGGATTGTAATAAAATTAATAAAAAAATAAAAAAAACTCTTGAGCCAGAATGAGTCAAATTTTTCCACTATGAAGTGGCAAAAGACACAGAAAGCAAGCTGAGGAAGCAGCAGCACAGCACTGACAAGGACTGTGTGGCAATGAGAAAGAATGCACTTCAACACATGAAGAATCTTCCAGCTGAACCTGGAACAACAGCAAAGCAACTTCTCCACCCAACATTGGACATCATCTTTAAAGACTTCGCATTGTAAAACTATTTATCTGTGCCAAGATAAATTAGAACTCTAAATAGATAAACGGCCAGCTAGCCTAAGTATGTCTGTCTAGGTCCAATCTTGTATGTCAATACAGTGTATATCATATTTCTATAATCCTGTTTCTTAAAGTGGGTATGCCTCAGTTACCTTGATATATAATAAGCCTAACAGCCAAAGACCCATCTCCCACAATAGAGAAAGGTAAGGTAAATAAAGTAGGAGGCTTACAGAATTATTTGGTTGATTACCGGTATTGCTGAAGGAAAGAGAGATGATTAATTAACCAGCTTAAAATGCACTCTGTTAATACATTGTCACAAAAGGAGACCACAGACATAAAAAGGTTTGGGGCAGCCACCTGTATATTGTGCCTTGGCTGTAAATGGATAGAAATTGATTGTGATGTTCACAGGTTTGAGTCCAAAACCGAACTGAATGTAATAGGAAGAGTTACCGGCTTTAAAGCCCGAGACCAGAAGTGACGTCATCGCTGGCACCAAAATGGGAAGTGATGTCTTTGATACCAGAAGTGACATCATCCATGGGGCCGGGACCTAGCGAGATTTCCCGTGGATGGTCTGCAGAAGATTGAGAAAGAGAGTTAGTGCAGCTCGACACCCCCTGGTCTGGCGTGGTAGTGCTATTCTTAAGGCCTTTCAGATGTCTCCCAATCGCACGTGTGTGACCTCATTTAAACTGACTGTCTCTGGGTGGGCAGTTTAAAATTTTTTTTCAAATTCTGCGCACACACAAACACACTATCTGTAATACCTTGTTAACCCCATGTTATTTTGGAGTGGGAGAATAAAAAAGAAACATTACATTATGAAACAGAAAATTGTGACTTACAAGTATGTGCTAATCACTTTGCACTTAGTGAATAACTACACTTTGTTCCTTTACTTATATAGTCAGGTCCATAAGTATTTGGACAGTGACATCATTTTGGCCCTGTACACGACTACAATATATTTGAAATGAAGCAGTCATTATGTGATTGAAGTGTAGACTTTCAGCGGTAGACTTTCAGGGGTTTTCCAAAAGTATCATGTGAGCCATTTAGGAGCGACAGCCATTTTTCTGCATTGTCCCCCATTTCCAGGGACTCAATAGTATTTGGACATTTGACTGATAAGCCGTTCCATAGCCAGGTAGGAGCAGATCTCTTTTGCTGGGCAGGAGATGCCAGTTTTTGCAGACACGTTCACGATATCAAAAGTCTCAGCGCTCTTTGGAGGTCATTCATATACAAAATACCCGCGCCTCGCAGCGGAGAAGTAGTGGGTTAAAGAAGTAATGAAAAAGAAAAGGAAACATTTTAATAATAACGTAACATGATTGACATTGTCATGAGTGTTGCTGTCATATATATGCCTGCCTAAATAAGTCACCCTCGCTTCGCTCTTACTTTTTTACCGTTCATTTAATCATGGCTAGTGGCGGAAAAATTATAAAATGGAAGGAGGATTACACTGAGTATGGCTTTACCAAAACAATTATTGATGGCGAATCGATTATTCAGAAAGCTTGAATTGGTGATCTGTTTTTGTGTGTTAACCTCATATTTTTTCATACTTCTTCTCAAACCAAGGTGGTGCGAGGCTAAAATGAATTGGGATGCGCTGATCAATGTTATCGGTGTACCAGGAAATCATGCATTGACAAAAGTTCCCCTTTGATTTTAATGCAAAGTGTGATTAAATGCATTATTTTTTAACGCGTTATGGAGCACATGCATTGAAGCTTCTCAGCTGTGCTTGTGCTAAGAAAATTAAACATTTTAAAAATAACGTAACACGATTGTCAATGTAAGCTTTTGTAAGTAGTGCCTGGAGGATTCAGTGTGGAGAAAGTCTAGAGACAGAGTGTGTATTAATTTGTGGATTTCTCTGTATTTGGTGGCAGTGTGATGAAGTTGCTTCGGAAGACGGCGTTAGCCGCGGAGCTCAGCTCAGAGCGAAATGAGGTAAATGGGAGGGGAGATGATGACGTGACTCCCCCACCCGCCTTAACTGTCAATCCTCCACAAACACTGTCTCTCGGAATTTGCATATGCACACCCCTTCACCTGCAATTTTAACTTAGTTACAAAGTGATCAAAACTCTCGTTTATATCCTGCGTCCTCTCATTAAACTTGTATCCCGCATTACCCGTGGGCACGAAAAGCACCAGCGGCAGCCTGTCTATTAACTTAATTTAAAGTTTAGGTTTATACCTTGCTTTGTTTCCGAAGTAGCTGTACTGATGAATATGGTAGTATATGTCACTCACTCGCTTCTTATTGTTTCGCTGCCCCGCTAACTTAAAAGCCTTGTGCAGCGCCTGTCAGTTGAAAATTGATTGTTTGCTTGCTTTTATCGCTCTCTCTCACTGCTCCTAGCGGAACTGTCATCTCTGACTTGTCATGGAGCACGTTTAAGCTCATGTGTTTGCAGTGTTTGAATAAAAATCCTTTTTGTTTCTACGACCTCCTGTGTCTCTGTGCAAATCTGTGACCCAAGCGTGACAATATATTCCGACGCTGACTTTATATATTCCAGCGCTGAGTTTATATATTCCGACGCTGACTTTATATATTTAAGTTTTGACTTTAGATGGCAGTGTGACGAAGTTGCTTCGGAAGACGGCGTTAGCCGCGGAGCTCAGCTCAGAGCGAAATGAGGTAAATGGGAGGGGATATGATGACGTGACTCCTCCACCCGCCTTAACTGTCAATCCCCCACAAACACAGTCTCTCGGAATTTGCATAAGCACACCCCTTCACCTGCAATTTTAACTTAGTTACAAAGTGATCAAAACTCTCGTTTATATCCTGCGTTCTCTCATTAAACTTGTATCCCGCATTACCCGTGGGCATTAAAAATGCCAGCGGCAGCCTGTCTATTAACTTAATTTAAAGTTTAGGTTTATACCTTGCTTTGTTTCCGAAGTAGCTGCAATGATGAATATGGTAGTATATGTCACTCGCTCGCTTCTTATTGTTTCGCTACCTTCTCAATTATATAATGCATGTTTTGTTCAGCGTATTTTGGAGCTCTTCCTGGTTTTCTACATAGTGCGTTGACAGTCAGTTCACGTGATTACGTGGGCGGCGTGATGATGTCACACGAAACTCCGCCCCCACGGCGGTCAAGCTCAACTCCATTACAGTAAATGGAGAAAAATACCTTCCAGTTAGGACCATTACGCGTAGAATTTCGAAATGAAACCTGCCCAACTTTTGTAAGGAAGCTGTAAGGAATGAGCCTGCCAAATTTCAGCCTTCTACCTACACGGGAAGTTGGAGAATTAGTGACGAGTCAGTCAGTCAGTCAGTCAGTGAGTAAATGAGTGAGTCAGTGAGGGCTTTGCCTTTTATTAGTATAGATGTGACTGCTGGAGGAATTAGCAGGATGATTTCTGAAGTATGCAGGACTATACTATCTGCTCAGATTCAGCCAAATGCTACAAAACTGGTAGGACAACGCTTCACAGTGCAGATGGACAATGAGCCAAAACATACTGCATAACCAAACCAAGTGCTTTTCAAGGCAAAAAGTGGAATATTCTTCAGTGGCCATGTGAATCGACTGACCTCAACCCAACTGGTCTTGCATTTCACTTGCTGAAGACAAAACTGATGACAGAAAGTCCAATGAACAAGCAGCAACTGCAGTCAGGTGCAGTAAAGGCCAGGAAAAGTAGAACTAGGGTGGAAACCCAGCACTTGGAGATGGCATTGGGTTCGGACATTAACTGTAAAGGATTTTCAACCAAATATTGAAAATTATCATTGTATTTATGATTAAGTTAGTTTGTCCAAATACTTTTGCGGGCGCATGGATACACATATCTCTTCTAAACAGCTCATACAATATTTTTGTTAAACCCCTTGAATTAAAGCTGAAAGTCTACATTTCAATCACATGATTGCTTTCTTTCAAATCCATTTTGGTGGTGTACAGAACCAAAATTCTGAAAACTGTGTCACTGCCGAAGTACTTATGGACCTGACTGTAGATAATCCTTGTTATATGTGTATTTGTACCATGTTAGCCCAACTAAGATTATTATAGTCTTGTTGTACGTATATTTGTGTCTTTCGTTTTGTCTGCAGCTGTAACCCCTTAATTTCCTTTGGGATTAATAAAGTTTCTATCTATCATATGTTCAAAGCAATTTCTCTTTTAGAAATGTGTTGCTTTCTGTAGTGTTTAAAACTATCTTTTTTCCATGCGCTGCAAGCCCAGTTCTGGTTCATGGTGCTACCTTTATTTTCTGTGCAGTGTTCTCTGTTTATATTTGTGTTTGTGTGTAACATAAACTTTCCATTTTACTTTTGGTGCCTGACGGTTATATCCCCTTATTCTCAATATTAATAAGTGGACTACCCTTTATTTATTTATTTTTTTTTTTTTTAATGCACATCTGCACTTACCTGTTTGATATCTTCCCAGTCAAGGCTATGCAGCACAAAAGAGAGAAGAGTTACAGAAATCCAAGTAAACATTTGTTCCCTTAAAGCTAGCCATAGTCTCTCTATTATAAAAGAAAATCTTGAGACAAGATGAGACTATTGCCAAGAGATTTTTTCAAGTCCGGCTCTCCTCTCAACCATTTACAGTTAACAGCCCACGCCCACGGACCTATCATCTCTCATTCATGTAAATGCTTTTGTCAGACACAGTTCCTGCGTTCTCAGCCCTTTTTACATTTTCCTCATTTTAAGTTCCCAATAAAAGATGACTTATTATGTCCAAATCTTATTGAAGAATTTCATCACGAAGGGTTATCAACAGAAGAAATGAGTACACAGGCAATCCTAGCACAGAGAAACGATGAAGTCAAACAAATAAACGAGAAAATTGTCGATCGGTTACATGGCAAATTGGTTAAATACTTATCAATAAACTATGCTGAAGCAGTTCGTGGTGATTGTGCGGAAGATGAAAACATTAACTCAGAATATCCCAAAGAATATCTATAATTGTTAACACTGTCCGGTCTTCCACTGGCCGAATTACTGTTGAAGAAGGATGTATTGTAATGTTATTGCGCAATTTATTTTTGAGTGATGGGCTATGCAATAGGACAAGATTAGTTGTATTCAAAATTGGTCGAACAACAAATTTTAACAGTCAACAAGAAAGGTAATGTAGTACACATTTTCCGCAGATAACATTAGACAACAACAGAGATCTTTACATGCCATTCGTAGTAAAACATTTACAGTTTCCCGTTAGAATAGCTTTTGCTATGACAATTAGCAAATCACAGGGAGAAACATTCAAAAAAGTCGCTTTATTTATCAGAGAGAAAGAAACGATATTCACTCACAGGCAGTTATGAGTTGCGTTGTCACGATATAACTCCAAACACAGAATCAAAATTCAAAGCGATATTGACAAAAAGTTAATTCCAAATATTGTTTTTACTGAAGTTTTACAGTAAAATTGTAAGTTTAAAAAGTATTTGCGTGTTAATTTCAAAGCCAAACAGAACGAAAATGTATAACGCAACGAATACATCTAACACAACATGAAACATAATTTTCTTTTAATTTATTACGTTTTACTGTTTTTTTAATATGGTTAATTACTTGCTGTAATGTAAAATAGTTAGTTCTATTGTGCCTATGTAACAATTCCCATGAAGATAACAATCTGTTTAAATTGAACATCCACTTCCCAATACACGAGCAGCAGAGCCGCAAAGTGGCTAGCGCGTAGCACCCGCCCAGGGGTTGGCGAGCAAAGCGAACAGGGGCAGAGCCCCCTAGTAATTAAAATAAAACAAAGCATTGAGTACAAGACAATACTCTGACCTGATCTGTACCTGCTTCTGAGGAACACTGCCTGACAAAACTAAATATGAAAAAGCCACCAAGAAAGCCTTGCAAATCAATGTGGTAGAAAGAACGAGTGTTTAAAAAATTTTTTTCTCAATTGTTTGCTGACCTTGTGCTATTCAGCAAACATCTGACCACACGTTGGTTAGCACTGTCACTGGACTCTTGTGTTCGACTCGTGCAGTCTACGTGTTCTTTCTCTTTTATTATGGCCTATTCTTTTTCACTTCAAAGCTATTCTAATCTAAACTTGAGCCGTTGCTGTTTCAATATAATCAGTTCCTAGCTAGTTAGCCAATATACTGTACCGCATTTTTTGGCCTGAGTCACTTAACATTTAAATCTATATTGTCGTATTTTGTCAGATGATGATGGTGTCAGAGGGTATCACGATGACTTGTTGCTAATTGAGACCGACCAGGCACCAGCATTCCACTGCTTGATTGCTTTTTTAAGACATGAAGGGTGTTGGAACTTGCACATCTCACAAGTTATAAGCGAAAGAGGGACAGACATTATCAGTTAACTGATAACCGGCCGTGACGCCCCTTCTGCATATGTTCCGGGGGAGCATCCATGGGCTCCTCAGTACTTCCCCCGGGACTCTTGGTGGCAGCCTCCCTGGCAGTTTCTCGCAGGGCTCCATGGGAGATGGAGTTCTCCACAGCCCTGTTGGGATCTGGGGTGGCCGCCAGGGGGTGCTGCATGGATCCCGGAACCAGCCTGGACAACTCTACAGCCCTGCCCGGGCTATAAAAAAAGGCCAGTGACCACCACTCAGCGGCCAGAGTCGGGTGGAAGGAGGACAAAGCTGTGGAGGAGTGGTGGTGAAAGAGAGAAGGGTTGTGGTTTGTGTTACTGTGCTTGGGACTGTGTTGTGGCTGGAGGGTTCACAGGGAAGATGCGCCCTCCAGCTGAAGAAAGAAATAAAAGTCTTTTGTTGAGTTTTACACGTGCCTGAGCATCAAGTCTGTGTCGGGTCGGGCGCTATATAGTGTCCATTTCACATATTACATATTATGGGCAATTCTGGTATCACCCTTCTAGAATCTGTATGCCAAAAATGCCCTTGATCTGCAACCATGTCTTGTCTGTGTATCTTTACTTATGCAGACTCTTTTAAGTTTGAGTATTTTTAATTTATTCTTTTTGAATTATACTCATCTGTGCTTTATAATGCTCCTTGCAGTGTTGTGCTGTGAAAAGTACTATGTAACACAAGGAGCAATGGGATGAGTAATTCATAGTTTTCACTATCTGACAAAAGTGAGTGAACTGAAATATTTTTACATTTATAAGTTGAAAAAGAGGTTTGAGTGACCTCTTCAAGGCTGAAGAAAAAGATCTACGTTCCAGCCCCATGCATCAAGACTAGGCTGCCATGACACACTGATCGTACATGAGTGCGCTCCTCACCCGCCTGCAAGCTTCCAAAAATGATGGATGTACTGAAAGCCGTGCTGTTTTCATTTCCCTGAACCAAACTGGTCAAATGCTATCTTTTCATTAAATTATGGTGCCTTTCAGCTAAAGCTATGATTCAATGGATTGCTTTGAATCTTAGACCTCTGCCTGCCCAGACCTTTGGGGACATCTCATAGGAATATTTTACTGCTCAAAGGTTGATCCGTCATGGCTCATGAGACACAGTCATTTGTACTGTTGTATTGTATGTCCGAGAATGGCCAGCTAGTTCTGTGAAGAGGTTTACTTGTGTTCTGTTTTGTGTATTAAATTTACCCAATTTATGAAACCCATTGCATACCCAACATACCTGGAAGGGAGTCTCTTACTGAATTGCCTTTCCCAAGATTTATTCCATTTTTTTTCCCTACAAGATTTTTTTGTGAAATTTTTTTTGTCTTCTTAAGGAGTGAAGACTGGATGGCCTGTTAACGCCCATTGCAACACTCCTTGTGTGATTTTGCGCTATATAAGAAATAAATTGTTGTTGTAGCATATGCAAATGTATACAAAATACCCAGTTTTGGTTCAGACTTTTAAATGACAGTATTAATAATATGCCTAAAAGTACTGCTGAATAACTTTCTGATGATCTAATTAAGCCACTGTCCTTGCAATCCCGAAAGAGTTTGTTTAACACAAATAAGAGGATCAACTGAATGAAAGAGGGACCCCCGCCTCAAACAATGGGGCTGGATCTTACAATAAGCAGAAATAAGTGTACATCCCATCTCGCAGTGGGTGAGTGGGAAAAAAAATGTAGATCTTAAACTTCTCCAATGCAGAATGCTTAGGAAAGACAAACGTGAAAGCTGAATTGACTGAGAACAGCTGCTCCCTTCCTCCCAATGAATTTTAAAATGTACTGCGTTTATAAACCTGCATTGATCCTCAAAATATTGGATAAGAGGTGCAACCTTATTATGTGCACACGTTTATTCAGGTTACATGTTTGCTACCTGATTATTTTTGGTTCATTTTGAAGGCTACTAGTTAATGAAAAGAAACAACCAAGAGAATTAACATTGAGTAGAAAATGAAGAAACTACTGAGTACCAAAAGCCATGGCAGGTGTTAAGTATCTTTCCAAATTTAAAGGTGACATACCAGTTGATCTATCAATACTGTGATTCATAGGATTATAAATGTGAAATGAAAAGCCAACTCCTTTTGGAAGATTATTCAGGGTAAAATGAAATACATTCCAACGTGTGAACTACTTTGTAATGCAATGTGCATGCATGTGGTGCAGTTCATTTTGGCATGCTTTTATTGTATCATTATTAAAAGCATATCAAACAAATGATCAATTGTTTTTCGCTTTGGCTTGTAATCCTCGTGTCAGTTTAAAATGCAATAACTAAAGTATATTCCATTTAATTCAGGTCCGTAGATTGTATGTCTTAACTAAAAGCAAAGCAAATGTGATATGTTTTGCTTAAAGGCTACTCTAAGTGTATTGTATTTCGATTCAACGAATTCTTCCAAAACTGAATGTGATCAAATGACCAATCAGCATCAAAAGGTGGGGCTACGGGTGTCTATGGCTGAGGCAAGAGGCATTCTACTTCTAAACAGTTCTATTTTCTGGCAGCGAGCACAGCTTTCATCATAATTAATGTGAAGTGATTAACTGAAACAATGAGAAGTATGTTTAACTTTTCACTCAAAAGGTTTACCGTTATGTTAAGTCACGTAGACAAAGTGTTATGCTTGCCTGATATCATATCATATTGTTTCATTCTTCTTCTGCTTCCACCTGTTCAATGGGACGGCTTATCAAGTCCCTGTTCACCATGTTTAGAGCTGGGTGAACTGAACACACTCATGCCCGGAACATCTCTTACACCAAATGCTGACTTCGCTTGCCCAAACTTTTGACGTTGTTTGGTCATTTGATTCAGCTTTACTTACCTGGCAGGGGAGAAACAATTTGTGGTTGAAAGGGAGAGTAGGTTGGCTCATCTAACACTTCCTTTGGATTCTTATGGCATGCACATATTTAGGTGTTTGATGAAAGCTACTGGTGATTTATCTACTGAGGAAAGCAGGAAAAAAAATCTTGGAAAGTTGTAGGTGGAAATGGAAGAAGAAATGTGAGACATTCCTGGGTGAAAGAATGTATTCCAGTTCTAGTTGCAAGACAGTACAAAGATGAATTGGAGAACTTCACCACCAAGGTACTTTTCGATGCTCTTGGAGTAGAAGCAAGCCAGTCCTTTAAGTCCTTTAATTCTTCCTGAATACTTTGTTATGGGTAGTACTGTATATAAAGTCCTTCTATAACAAAGAAAATATTAATTCAGTCTGTAAAATTGTAAAACATGCACCCCTTGACACAGAGACTCTTTACAACGGCTGTGTTTTCACAAAGAGTACAAATGTCATATATAACAACCTGGTTGGCACGAAAGTGTACAGTCTTGAGAGAGATAATAGAAAAGAAAAGAATGGTATTAATACTGGATACTACACATTTCACAGAAAATGACATATAGAGGAGGGTGGTGTGATTAAGCATCTCCCTCTAAGTCTACAGACAGGAGCAGACAGAGGGCTCATATGTTATGCAGGACAACTCAAAGCCTGCAGATAATCTGAAAAAATTAGGACATGTAGCAACAGAATGCAAAGAAAAAAAACTGTAAAAATTGTTGAGTGATCAGACATAACCCCAAAGAGTGCTCATCAGAACAGCAATGTAAACTTACAGGAGGGAAGAACCACAGCTTTAGGAATGTTCGCTGCCATATGCAATTAGAATTAAAAATAAAGAAACTAAGATGGTACACATAGATTTAAGAGAAGAGGGTGACAAAGAGGAGGAGGCTTTTAGCTTTGCATTTTTTCCGACACCAGTAGGGAAAAATAAGGTTTTGAAATCAAGCACCCAGGCCCTAAAAAGAAGGTAAAAGAAGATGTGAAGGAGATATAATACCCCAGCTTACTGTCCCAAAAGAATGCCTAGATAGAATAAATTGAATAAACAGAATACACAGATAGAATTAATAGAATAAATAAAATATTTTTACAATTCACATCAGAAAGTGAATTGTAAAAACATCCTGGCTACAAAAGTATTATGAAGTTTAAGCATAAAAGAAAACTAGTGAGATAAAGAAACAAAATAATTGAAATATGAATGTGAATAGCATCTATAAATGTGAGAGAAGCTTAATAAACAAACAGAGAAGTTGTGTACTGTTTCCTCAGAACAGTAGGCAGATATCCTTTACCTGCAGAAATGTGTGATTCCCTGCTTAGAATTATATGAACAACTAGGGGGTCTGCCCCCTGCTCGCTTTGCTCGTCAACCCCCTTGGTTTGGTCCTGTGGAAATACAATTTAAAGTGTTTTTTTTCATGGGAATTGTTACATATGCATTATGTTCAGTGTTTATTTTAAAATGTCAGTAAAAACAATATTTGGAATGAACGTTTCTTCAAGATTGCATTGAATTTTGATTTCTTGTTTGGTCTTACAGCGTAATAATGCAACGTATAACTGGCCGTGAATGAATATCGTTTCTTTGTCTCTTATACATAAAATAACTTTTTCAAATGTTTGTCCTTGTGATTTGTTAATTGTCATTGTAAAAGCTATTCTCACAGGAAACTGTAAACATTTTAATACGAATGGCATATCAAGATCTCCTTTTTGCCCGAACGCTGTTTCGAGTTCATTCAATAAAAATAATACTTTTTGATAAAATAATCTACTGAAAGTGGGAACATCCAGAGCCAATGTAGCTGGTGGCGTTGTTCTCAAGAAGCTGTGTATTTCTGGCCATTGTGGATTGCACGTCATTGTAAGAAATAAATCTGGCCGACAGATAGTTCTGGATATTGCCATTGCATCATGATATAACTATTGCAAAGCTCTTGGACTACCTTGATATAATGATGGTAATATTACTGCTTTAACTATTTTGAATTTGTCTGAACTATTGATATTTGAATTTTGAATGTGATCAATGAGACGTTGCATATCTTCCGTTCTAAGTTTAGCTTGATTCGATTTAATAAAGAAGAGACGATTAGCAGCAAGTTTTACACACACATAATAATGTAATGTTGTGTTAGACATTGAGATGATAGAAGTGCGTTAAATATATGAGAACGTATCGCCAATTTTGACCAGAAATATTGTGCAGGTGTTATTCGTTTTTCTGAATGTGATTGTTTCACATTGTTACGACCATCCTATTTCGCCATCTGGGAAAACCAAATGAAAGAGTAAAGGGTCGGCATGTGGCGATGTATTTGACATAAATAACGAATCATGCTTTGCCTTTGGATATACACAAATATCTATTCTGTCTTGGATATCTCCGTCTTTCGAAGTTGTCACATGTGGGTTTATTATAAATGCAACTGTGATCTTTCGGATTCATATAGAAATCCAAGAAAATTTCTTTGTCAGTGTTTTGCTGATAAATTTAGTGTAAAGTACGATACTTTTGGACAAATGGATTTGTTTCCATTAGTGGCCGTATAATTTCTATTACGTCGGATCGTTTAGCTCTTTCGATTGTATGTTGCATTGCTTCTCTGTGATCATAATGATACACCTGACCAAATTGTGTTTTTTTCTAAATTAAACACGTCGTAGCTGCCATTGTTGTGGGAACACAGATTCTCCTAGTGTATGGTTCATTATTGTATAAATCAACGTTTTGTGCATTAAATGATGCCAACGCAAAAAGATTATTGTAGATGCGTATATTTTGCCTATAGTGTTTGTGGATTTCACTTTCACCAAACAACAAATCTTTGAATCCTTGCGGAAAGGCGTCTTCATTGGGAAGCAGCAGTACTTTTTTCTGATGGCAACACGAATTAGACGATCTATAAGTCTCCAACTTAAACTTTAAAGCCTTACAATATCTCTACATACTTCCGACATATCACCTATGTCCATATATTTGATTTCTTTTTGCTGTTCCGTTATTTCACCTAGTAATAATTTCCGTTTGTTTGTGCGAATGCGATCTATACTCTAATTTTTTTGACACTTTCGAATTTTAGTACTGTCATATTTTTGAACTTGCTCTGCATTTAATGTGCCAAGGTTTTTTTTGAGCCTTTCGAATTCCACTGCTTTCATAATCTGTAACCTGCTCTGCATGTGTATGGCGCCAACGTTTTTGAACGTCTTTATGAAGTTCTACTGTGTCTTTTACTCTTTGTCTTTTATTGCTGACCCCGTTTGGACCTGCAAGGTTTTCAATTCCACTCGTTCCGGGCTGATTATTACTTTCCTTGCCTAGGTCACCGTCTCACGGGAGCATGCTTCCAATGCATGTCAGTATGACGTGACTTGAATATGTCGCGGGAAGTGAAAGTGTCTCTGCCTCTCTGAAGTGTCTCTCTGTCTCTCTTCAGAAGATCACGTCTCGCAAGATTTTTTTTTATAATAGAGAGATATGAAGAAGGATGAGGAAAAGGGAAAATTTTCTTTTCCAGTACAGTTTAAATTGGAATGCAGACATCTTAATCATTATTAAGAATAGTGATATGTTCATAGAGAGTGCAAAGACTTTAGTGTGAGGTAGACTGATAGGTTGTGGGTGCCCAGAAGGAAAGACAGACATCATGGTCAGAATAATGGAAGGTTTCATACCCGGCCAGGAGGCCATAATCAAAGGACCTGGAGAATGGGCTCACCAGGAGCAGGTTATTCCCCCAGTGTTCCTCAGGGTTAAACCTGATTAGGACACCTGCAAGGTTGTATGGGAAACGGAGTCTGGAAACACAACCCTGTAGGGGTCTTGGGTGACTTCCAGAGAGCGCTGCTGGAGGAGGACTGCCCTAGTTTCTGCACGATCTGGAAATGTTCCAGATAACTGGGACAAGAGACCAGAAGCAATTCCCAGGCCAGCTTTAAAAGAAAGCCCACTGCCTCAGTCTGATTGAGTGAGAGTCTACAGGCAGTGCGCTCAGACTCTTGGAAGAGGAAGAATTATGCTTAGTGTATTTCTTCGTTGTTATTCTTGTGAAGAAGGTTTTGGGGCTCAGTAAAAACCTTTTATTTGAGAATAAAATGTGTTTGGGCATTACCGTGTCAGTGGTTTGGGGCTTATGGGCTCCCCCTTGTGGTTACAAAGTGTAAATATTAGAACAATACAAACAGACAGCTTCACAGTTACTAATGTTTATGCGCCAACAAAGAGCCAAGAGCTTCTGTAAAAATTTCAAACTAACATTAGTCGAGATCAAGAAAAATGTTGTAACCAGGGATTTCAACTGTGTCTTCAATATGAATGGGAGAAGAAGGCTGGACAAGTCATCAAAGTTACTAAAAACATACTGGAAAATTGTAACCTAAAAGACAACTTCAAGGAGAGGAGAAAGTGGAGAAATAAAATCTAAAATAGGTTATATTTTTATTAGCCCACAACGACAAACTAAGAACTTTAAAATGTGTCCAGCTTTCTGCTCTGATCATTATCTCCTCCTATCTGAGATAGAAGGAATCAGAACAAAGACCAAGGCATAAGTTTCTGGAAACTAAATACCAAACTTTTAGAAGATGAAAACATCAGGGCAAAATACAAAAACAAATATAAAGGGTGGAAAACTCTGAAAGACTTTAACAAACAATATAGTAATAAGTGAGACCCAGTCAAAGAAAAAACTAAAACACTCTTCAAGAAAAAAGAGGTGGGATTAAGAAATCAAGACAGGATCAATTTCTTTAAAAAACTTCAAGGAAAACTGGAAATACTTGAATCTGAAAGCAAAAGAATAGTAAAGGAACATGAAATCCAAAGGGTAAAGGAAGGAATCAAAATATATTGGGAGAAAGAAGAGAAAATAAAATTTCAAGGCCAAGTACAACTGAAAGAAGAAGGAGAAAAATGTGCCAGGGATTTCTTCAAAAAATATCAAATGGAAGAGAAATATAGTGTTCAAACAAGAAATCATAGATCCAGAAGGTGACATACAAAGGACAGTGGAAGGGACAAGGAAAGTAGCAACACGATAATTCCCTGAGCTTTTTACACTAGAAGGAAACATCTATGAACCTGTTGACAAAATACTCAGGAACTTCAAGAGAATAAATGAAGAACAAAAGAAAAACATGGAAATGTCAAATGTTACATTATATTGGTGGTGTCTGGGTCTTCTAGAACCAGAAGAATGCAGCTATGGAAAATGTAAAACAACAATAACACAACGTTAGAGGCCCTGTTTCCAAATGCCCCAAACCTAATCCCATCAGACCAATCCTTTACCATCACCATCAATGACGAACACCTTCATCAACTCCTCCATACCCATTCAACCTTCAATCATACCTTTCCCCTTTCACATACAATGCCTCATTCCATCAGACTAATCTTTCTAATTTCTTTTGAAAATGTAATTGTGGAGGGAAACAAGTAAATAATTCTGCATAAGTGGCTCCTTTCCAAAAACTAACCAGTATGACAAAGACAATCTGTGCTAAGATGACCTTAGAAATCATTTTGGAAGAGAGAGAAGCCAACGTGGAAGAAGCACTAAATTTGGAAGATTAAGAATTTTCAGAAAACAAGGATCACATTTTCTGTCAATTTGGAGTTTCACAGTGAGCTTGAAGAAAAGGATAGGATTGACTGTCAGATAAGAAGAGAAATATGAATGTCAAAAAATGTGGAAATTTAATGGTTTTCTCGTCCAAGGAAGGGGCCACACTGTTTGCTGCCAATGTGATAAAGATGCCACCAGAGTCAATGCTGATGGCAGTTACTCATATGCAAAGCATCGGGTCCTCTTTTCTTTTTATGCCAGTCACCATCCAGAAAATCATTCTGGACTGCACAGATTTGGGAAGGAGGCGTGTTTTAGAGAGAAGTAGAAGAAAATTAACCAAGACACTTTACTTGCATATTTTTGGCCCCTTATATTTGCTGGGGAATCCACCTACAATTCATTTGTCATCTGGATGGCACTGAATCCAAATTGGAATGTAGGAGAGCTCCAGAGAAGACAGTTCTTTCTTCAAGAGTTAGGCAATGAATTAGTAAGACCACATATCCAGAGCAGACAACACTTCCCAAGAACCCTTGCTTCTGCAGCCATTGTGATGAGGATGCTAAAGCTACAGTAAAACCAACTCTAGAACCAGAAGTAATTGCGAGTGATCTTGCCAGAATATATATATATATATATATATATATATATATATA
>JANRMT010062848.1:17712168-17740044 GCA_026402145.1 Polypterus bichir lapradei | reverse complement strand
ACACAGTGTGGTGTAGTGGTTAAGGCTTTGGACTGAAATCTCGCTACTGATATGGTGAGACCATGACCAAGTAACTTCACCTGCCTGTGCTCCATTTGGAAAAGCCAAAAGAAATGGAACTAATTACATCATAAATGTAGTAAATTGTCTTGGATTAAGGTGTCAGCCGAATAAGTAAATGTAAATATATATTTGTATATTTGTGTGAGGAACAGAGATACTTTGAGATGTGTTAGAACTTACCAGTGTGTTCATCATTGTAGGTCACTGCCAGTAGCAGCAAGACAAAATGCTGCCATGTTTGTGGATCTAACAAGGACAGGAAGACACAGTACTCATGCATAAAGTGCACAAAATACATTTAGAATATGGCAAGCCAAATTAACATTTAGAGATATCTCAAAATGAATTTTGGATATCTTAAAATGTAATTTACTTTTTATGATATCTGAAACTCGCTTTGAGATATCTTAAAATAATTTCCTTTACATTTGAAGATATCTGCAATACACTTTTGAGATATATCAAATGCATTTCAAGATATCTCAAATACAGTTTCAGATATCTCAAAATAATTGTTTCTGCATTTCAAGATATCTCAAATGAATTTTCAGATATCTTAAATTGACCTTTCATGCATTTTAAGATATCTTAAATGCATTTCAAGATATCTCAAAATCATTTCCTGTAAAATTGCCTATTATTTCAATGGGACTTCTTGTTTATTATAAGATATCTTAAAATGTATTTGAGATATCTTGAAATGAGCAGGAAGTGATGTTGAGATATCTGAAAATGTATTTGAGATATCTGAAAATGGACAGGTAGCTGTTTTGAGATATCTGGAAATGTATTTGAGATATCTTAAATTGTATTGTAGATATCTGAAAATGCTATTGAGATATCTTGAAATAATTGAGTGTCCTTTTAAAGATATCTTAAAATGCATTTTAGATATCTTGAAATACAATTTGAGATATCTTGAAATACATTGTTAGATATCTGAAATGGAGCAGAGACCCATTTTAAGATATCACGAAATTCATTTTAGATATCTAAAAATGTATTTCAGATATCTGAAAAAAAATGAATTTCAAGATATCTTAAATGCTTTTTAAGATATCTAAATTATATTTTGAGATATCTCAAAATAACTTCCTTCTCATTTTAAGATATCCCAAATTCATTTTGAGATATCTGAAATGCATTTTCAGATATCTTAAAATGACTTTCTGTGCATTTCAAGATATCTCAAATACATTTCAAGATATCTTAAAATAACTTCCTGCACATTTCAAGATATCTCAATAGCATTTCAAGATATCTTAAAATAACTTCCTGCACATTTCAAGATATCTCAAATACATTTCAAGATATCTTAAAATAACTTCCTGCACATTTCAAGATATCTCAAATACATTTCAAGATATCTTAAAATAGGCAGGAAGTTCCATTGAAAGTATAAGAAATTTTACAGGAAGTGATTTTGAGATATCTCTAAGGTTATTTAAGATATCTCGAAATGCGCAGGAAGTTATTTTAAGATATCTGAAAATGTATTTGAGATATCTTTAAATACGCATGAAGTTATTTTAAGATATCTGAAAATGTATTTCAGATATCTGAAAATGCCTGCAGATGTATTTTAAGATATCTTGAAATGTATTTGAGATATCTCAAAATGCACATTAACATATTTCAAGATATCTCGAATTGCATTTAAGATATCTTGAAATGCATTTCAGATATCTCAAAATGCACAGCATATCATTTCAAGATATCTTGAAATCTATTTGAGATATCATAAAATGGTTTTTAGATATCTTAAAATAGATGCATTTTTAGATATCTGCAATTCAATTTAAGATATCTAAAATGCATTTCCAGATATCTTAAAATTCATTTTGAGATATCTCTAAATGTTAATTTGGCTTGCCATATTTAGAATGCACATGCAGTAAACCTCTGTCCTTCATGTGATGTGTAGATGCTAGGAATTTGTGTTAAAGTGGGCTTATTTTCTCATTTCAATACCACCCTCTAAATAAACTTTGTACTCTAAATTTGTTACGTACAAAAGAAATAACATCAATAGCTCTGGAAACCTTGTCTCGTTTATATTTGTTCAAGATTAATATAATATATTAATTATCCATTATTACTTACTGATTTCAGCACACAAATAAAAAAAACATTTTCCTTGGTAAATGTCATCTAGCAGAAGTAAATTGTAAACATTAAGCATATTTGCTGATATAAGATCAACATCTGTTAAGTAATTTAACATAAAAGGTTATGTTTCTTGATTGTTTTAAAAAAATGTTGCCGGTCCATCAGGCTCGTGAACACCAGCTGACCACTGAAGGGTTAACCGACTACGGTCTGACACACTTCCGGAGCGAAACAGCAGAGGGCGCTCTGATAATGCATTAGGGCTTATTTGATCCAGTGTTAAAGTCGTTTGTTTTGAATTTAAGAGGGAGCAGGAAGGATGGAGGAAACCGGCAGGTTAGGCGTGTTGTCACGGGAGGAACGGAAAGCGCTAGAGAAGGCGAAGATCCTGAGGCAGGAGAAGGAGAGAGACACTTTCAGAAGGGTAGGCACTTCTTCGATTTGGACGTAATCCCTGCCTTCTGTCGCTGGCAAATGATTTGAATGACAGAAAAAAACAAAGAGTCGGGTCTGGGCTCAGTGGCAAATCATTCAAGTGGTATAGTTGAATGACAGAAAAAAAAGCCTTATGGTGATATTTATAAACCTTTATCGGAATAATTACCAACTAAGTAGCCGTTCCGGTGCAAATGTAAATGCCGAAAAGGCGAAGAACACGAAGGCAGATTTTTAGCATCCTGTTCATAAATTCGGGCCTGCTCTTGCCAGTTCACAGGGCAAATTAGCCTGCCCAGATGGTACATGCCAGGTCTTCATCTACACTGGTAGAGAGCTGTGCGATGTGGCTGGTCTGTCGGTGAGCAGGGCGCCAGCAGTCAACATTAAGAAAAGAAAGAGATTGTTACACAGTGACACGGTTTTACTTTAAAGGATGGATGATCTCGGTTACGATAGCTCGTTAGCGATTAGTATCTATTATAAATATATTTCCGATTAACTGTCTTAATGGTACAAGGGAAAGACAGAATGATTAAGTGGCGGTGAGCTGTTGTGCCTTCTGTACCTGTCAGATGTCATTTAGGAGTGTTTGCTGAGCTGTCTTGACAGTTTTTAATTGCGCTTACCCACTTAATTGGGAGCAATCCGGGAATCAACCCTAGATAGGAGGCTAGTCCATTATTACACTGTACATATCACGTACAGAGTCATTTTATATGGAAGATAGAGTTGATAATAATAGTATGTGCCAAACTTAAATGCATGTCACGCCTGCCGTTAAAAGCATTTCAGTCGCATGTGGTGATTTAGTTTTAGTATGGTTTCATGGATTGCGTTACACCACAGCGTTCAATTTTCGTGTTGGTCAACATGCAACCCAGTAGCGTATTGCATTTCGATTCAAGCCCTTATATCAGATGTCATAACTAAAAACAATACAAACGTATTGCATTTCACTTCGGAGCTGTTCAGAGTGTACTTATTTCCGTTCAAAATTTTGTATTATTTATGCCAAATCTTAATATAAAACTGAATCAAATGACCAATCAGCATCACAAGATGGGGCAAGGGAGGCCAACGATTGGGGTAAGAGGTATTCTACTCACGAGTGTTTTCTAATGAGCAGACTGTGTTACTACATGCTGTGAAATACTACTCACACAATATTACACTGTAGAAAGTTCCAGTGGTAATGGCAAGAAAACATCCATTAACAAATGAAAGGAGACAGAGCATTATTGCCTTTAGAAGTATCAGCCTTTCATGCAAAGAAATTGCAAAAATAAAAAACAAAGTGTCAGTGAGTCCAGTGGTGTCCTACACAATCCAACAGCAGCTGGAAACTGGAAGAAACTCTGATAGGAAGAGATCTGGCAGAGCCAAAGTCACATCCCAATCAGAAGACAAGATTCTGAGGGTCACCAGCTTACGTGATAGGCGGCTCACAGCACAACAGCTTCAAGCTCCGTTTAACTTTGACCAAAAAATGTAACAGTCAGTTTCTACTGTGAAGGGGAGACTGGCAAGGGGCAGTAAGAAAGTGGAAGCCATTCCTTAAAGGACAAAATAAGGCTTTGAAATTCCAGCTGAGGACTACTGCATAGTGGAAGAAAGTCTCTTTAATGTAAGGGTTAATATCACAATCAACAAGGCCCTCTAAGCAATCTGATTGGTTAGTTAAGTTTTGGTGGTTCAGTGGTAGAGATGATGACATGATAACCTTAGGGTGTGAAATTCAATTCCTGATTATGACTTTTTTTTTTTTTAACAATACGTTATACTGTTACCAAGTTATATTGGGTTGCTAATTACTAATGAGGCGCAACATGACTTAGCTTTAAAGACAAGAAGTCTTTTGGAAGCTTACAAATGATGTTTTCACAGAGGATAAAGGGGGGTCTATCTACTATTGGTAGTAGTCAAAAAGTGGACAGGAGGTGAGCAAGGTGTCTCAGCATGACCGAGTCTAAGGCCTGGTTTATAGTTCACACGACGCGATGTGTGCTTCAGCGGACGCTACTGCTGTGCAAGCATTGTACTCTTTATACTTGTGCACGTGCTTTACGTAAATCTGGAAGATTCCACCAGGTTGCAGTGCAAGATATCATCACAATGGTGGTTGGCTTCTCTGTGTTGTGAATTGCCTGAAACATCCATTAAATATTGAGGACACCTTGCCACAATATCATTGAAAAGGATGTTTAATGATTACATCCATCAGTCCGGGGATGTGCCCATTCCAGCAAGCTTCGGGCGCAAGACAGAAACAAAATCCCTGGATGGGGCATCAGCTCATCGCAAGGTGAACACAAGCATACACATACACTAGCGTCATTTTAGTGTCACTAAATCCCCAAACCTTCAAGTCTTTGGAGCTGGAGCACACTGTGGAAACCCACCAGGAAAACATGCAAACTCCAGGCAGGGAACACAAGGGATGCGACTCCCTGTGAGGCAGCAGCGCTACCGCTTTACCACCATGCCACCACAACACATGTAATTATTAACAATATTCATTATTTAAATGAAGTTAATGATTTATCTGTAAAATGTAATCTACATACTTTAATGCGTTTCATCATGAAAATGATATGAAGTATAAATCTAAGGATTCTAAATGTGTAGAGAGCAGGAATATCATAAACTTAATGTGTTCTGCGTGGCGATCTATTGCTACTGTCAGTTCAGGTGGAAACCCCAGAAGCACATAACGATTCACAACTGGGTCGGTTTTAAGATGACATTTATATCTTCTTCTTGTTTTGGCTGCTCCCGTTGGGGTCGCCACAGCGGATCATCTTCTTCCATATCTTTCTGTCCTCTGCATCTTGTTCTGTTACACCCATCACCTGCATGTCCTCTCTCACTACATCCATAAAACTTCTCTTAGGCCTTCCTCTTTTCCTCTTGCCTGGCACCTCTATCCATAGCGTTCTTCTCCCAATATACCCAGCATCTCTCCTCTGCACATGTCCAAACCAACGCAATCTTACCTCTCTGACTTTGTCTCCCAACTGTCCAACTTGAGCTGACCCTCTAATGTACTCATTTCTAATCCTTTTCATCCTCGTCACACCCAATTCAAATCTTAGCATCTTTAACTCTGCCACCTCCAGCTCTGTCTCCTGCTTTCTGGTCAGTGCCACTGTCTCCAATCCATAAGATAATGTTTACAACAGTCTGCTTTAATGGTAAAATAAACTACGAGGTTAAAGTGGACCTTTCGAGATAAAAGGTGCAAAAAAAAAAAAACAAAAACAGCACAGAAGATGGTTTGTGAGACTTTCAAAATGTATCGTGTCACTATGCTGGGGAATATGCAACGCTTGAATTTAAAAGCACCCCTAACGCATTTGTATGTCGGTATTTTGGTTCACCACATCATACAGTTCATCAAACATCTAAGCATGCACTTTGATCCTGTAGGATCTGCATAGCGGCTTTCTGTCACACGTAGATAGTAAACAGAGACTCTGACGTCACGGTCCAACTTGATCACACTGAGTTTCCTGACTTTTTGCTGGTACTGCAACTCGCTCACGTGTCACGTTAATTTCTGAGGATGCATCATTTGAACACTGGGAACGCACAGCAGCCATGATACATGCCCATACGCGTTTGAAGTATAAACCAGCCCTAACAAGCAGGCTTTCTGGTAACTCAAATGAGAGAGGAAGTGCATAGGGTGAACTCTGATGGTACAAGTAGGGCAAGAGATCTCAACTAGTTTTAAATTATTTCTATTACCTGTCTTCAGGACACATAGCTGGTAATGTATAATACCGGGGTACAAGATAGAAAACACACTTTGTCGCAGCACTAGTGTATTTCTGATGTTCTCAGCAATATTAACTTTGTCTTCATTTATTAATTATAAAAGAAACTGAAAAGAAATGTTATATTTTGTGTTGCATAACAAAGATGAACAGTTATTAAGCTGATGGAACAGTAAAAAAAGTAAAATTATGCATATCTTCCATTTACTCATTTTGCTTAATCTCATGCAGTTGAATTTAAATGTCTTGTGGTTATTAGTGAGTTAAATTTTAACTGAGTGTAGGTGTGTACATCAGTTTTGCTTATCCAGGGTTCATCCCATCGTATGCAGGCCCGGTTCTGCTGGTCGTGCAAAGGGTGCATGCACAAAGGCGGCCAATAAACGCAGGCTCGACGCGGGGCTCGTCTTTTCCCATTGAATGTCGGTAACTAACTTTAAAGAAAAACAGGTAAGTCACAACATGTAAATTGTGGCAGCTCAAGTACGCAGCACATCAATCAAAAGTTTTTGTAGTGTTAATCGGAATTTTACTGATGAATTAATTAAACTTGTCGCCGATTCATTAAATGCGCAAGTCAACTTTTCTTCTACCAACGAAGAAATTTTCTTTAATTTTTTTTGACATTAAAGAAAATTGCGAAAATTTTTAATTTTAAATACACTGGTTTAGAAAGTGAGTGAAGGTATTATAGGGTGAGGGGGTGGCTGAAATTAAATGGCACCTCTAGAATCGGGCCTGATCGTATGCCCATTAATGCCAGGAGGGATTTTGATTCTAGATAGTAAATGACAAAAAAGTCATCACATAAAACTAAAAACATTTTATAATTCATAAAGATTAAAAAAAGTAGTAAGAGCAAAAGAAATCTGGAAAACCAAGATAATTCAGTCCATCAAGCTCGTTTTTATAGCCAATAGATAAACTGTCTCAGTATCTCATCCAGATATTTCTTAAAGGTTGTATAGGTCTCTGCTTCAAATAAATGACTCGATAGTTTATTCCAGTTTCCCACGACTCTTTACATAAAGAAATTCCCAAACTTCTGTCTTAAATGCACTAAGTTCCTGTGGTGCTCTTGAGTTCACAGTTTGTCATTTAGATGAAAGATCTCTGCTGGATTGATGCTTTTGAGAATTTTGAAGACCTGAATTAGGTTGGCACCCAGTCTTTACTGTTCAAGACGAAGCAGGTTTAGTTCTTTGAGTCAGTTGAGTACCGTGTGTGCTTAATCCCTGGGATTCACTTGGTTGCTCTCCTCTGCACAGCTTCAGGTACTGTTATATTTTTTTAAGTGAGCTGACCATAACAGCATACAGTAGCCCAGATGTGGTCTCACTAGTGTATTATATAGTTCTATATATAATGTCCCTCGATTTATATTCAGCAATATATCCTAACATTGTACCAGTCTTTTCTCTAATAACTCCTGCACAGCATATGCATGATGTGGCACTCCTAAGGACTGCAGACACTGTAAGGTTCTGATTACCTTCAATGCCCATGTTCATCTTCTGTTCCTGTTTAGATTTTTAACATTATGGTGATTAACAGACGTTGCGTTTCTTCTTTTGTTTATATGAGCTGTAGGTTACAACTGAATGACGGAGGAGTTTTCTTTGATCCAAGGTTCTGCATATTGTCTCCTGGGAAATGATGCAGTCTGTGGCTGACTTACAGTCTCTAGTGACACAGTTTAATAAAGAAATGGATCCTCAAGAGTGTAAGAGGCGCACTTCTGTCAATCAGTGATATGCATATTCATTATGTAATAGTCACCATTTAAAAGCCTTCAGTTTTGTGTCCTTGCAACTGTCCAATTCTTGAAGGTTGCAGCTTCATCGGGGACAAACTGGCAGACAGATGCTGAAACATTTTTTTTTACTGTTTCCACAAGACTCATCATTGTCACGTGTGTTCAAATTAACCATATCTGAGAAAACACTTACAGCTCAGTTTTAGTACGATAAAGATTATTGATGTATAGTGGAAGGAGCCATGTTATTGTGCAAAAGATTTTTTTAAAATATGCACTAAAGTTTTTTTTGTACAGTTTGATTTCTCTTGAAGTATCATAATTCCTCTCTCTCTCTCTTAGTTTAGGTAACACTGGTTTGCAAAAACATTTTTTTTTCACTCCCAACCAAAATTTGTTGTTTTCTTTATAGATTTGTTGGTGCTGAATCCAAATCCAGTTTTTCAGAGATGAAAGTTGTAAAAAACATTGTTAAAAAAAAAAAAAAACACTTTTAGAAAGTATTCTATCTTCTTATATAATACGCTACCTTGGCTGTCTGTTTGTCTGTCCAGAATTTTAAATCACCTGTAGCTCACAAACCGTTTGACCAATTGACCTGAAATTAGGTACACATGGTGACGTCTACTATCCGCTTTCGGGGTGATGATTGAACTCCAAGGTTATTCCTCTTTTTATTTTTATTTTATTTTATTGTAGAATCAACTCTTGGCGGTAGGGCGGCCGTGTGGCACATGTGTATGGGCACCGTCCTCATTCCCTCCCTTTGCTGTCACTACCTCTTCATATCTTAAATAATTTTTAAGGCAGATTGAAGACTTAAGTGCCAGCTTAAGTGAAAAATTAAGGAAAACGTACTAAGTAATTGCAGCACAAACACTGACTTAATCAGTTTTAATTAACGCGAAAAGATGCCAACGAAAGAAGAGAAGAAGTGGGCTGCTAGGGTGGAGAAAAGAAGAGCTGCTCACGACGCAGCAAGCGCATCAACCTCTGAACAAATGAATGCTAAACGTACAGAGAAAGAGGATGAAAACTACGAATGCTCAAGTCAAGTGTATTCACTGCACATTATCGTGCAGTGCGCCATTACTGGTGTATATTATTAAATATTTAGTCCTGGAAAAATGATGAGTTACACACATAACTGTTTTATATATAATTGTTACTTACAAAAATAATTACATGTTTCAAGGTGGAATGGTCAATGGAAGTCTGCTAACAAAATCTCACTTTTGTCTGCTCGACTCCAATTTTTTTAAAGCCAGTAACCTTTGTTATCTCAGTAAAGTAAAGATGTGTTCTCTTTTACCATTTGCCTTCCCGTTACCTGGTCAAGACAATGGATGGACCAACCTGACCTTGCATACTTCTCTAAAAATCATTTCAGCAATAATTTTCTCTCTTCTAGACAGTATAAAGGCATGTTTATATCCTAAATATAAACTATAAAAGTATACTGAAGGAATTGAGAGACAAAAATTACTGATTAAGAAAAAATGTGTAGCAAATGATTTTGGTTGTTTCCACTTCAACTAAAGTTGAAAATTAGGAAGACTGCCATTTTTCAGCTCAAAATATACTGAGCCTGAAAAATACTTAAGTTAGGAAAAATGGAAAAACAATTGTGCAAAATGCTGTTTTTCACGAAATCCGGTATACTGTATTGCAGTTTGTGGTAGAGAAATTCCAATTTCAAAAATGGATTCAGCACACCTTAATCTATAAAGTACATGTTTTTTAAATGTGGGAGAATTGTGGCACAGATCAGTATAATTTATTGATTTTTTTTTTTTTTTTTTTTTAATTCACAGCCTGGTCAAAGTTGCTCACAACTTTCTTATAATTAGTGTTGTGCACTGAAGTATGCATATGTCCACATTCATTTCTGGGTTCCTGACATTTGGCAGCTCACTTATTTCGAAGTTGCCTGGCACAAAGCAGCTGGATTCTGCAGTTACACATGATGGTCAAAATATCAAATATACATCAAATTCTCAAAATTTGCTCCTGTGTAGGCTCTTTGTGTATTGTCTCTTCTGATTATTAGGTGAATTTAGACAATTTATTTATCTGTGGACTGAAACAAAACTAAATTAAACTATATTCTTTTGAGAATTTTTATAAAAAAAAGTATTTGTTTATTAAATCGGTTAACCTTTATTTCATACTGCACCTTCTTTCAGTCACGGGGTGTGATAGAGAGCTAAAACAATCAACTGAATATGCGGGAAGGGTTGTAGGGAAGTGTGGAACATTGAAATAGCTAAAGGAATGACATTTGGTAAACTGAAATGCTGTTCAGTGTCTTTTACTAAGCGTCTTATAATAAGAAGTTAATGCAAAAAAAAAAAAAAGAAAACTACTTCACGGTAAAGCCAATGTCACATGCAGCTTCTTGTCATGGAGTATCACAGATTTGCCAACTGATCTTGTTGCTGGAACATGCTGATTTAAACGCCATGTCATATTTAGCAATCATGTGCCGACCTTCAGTTGCAGTAGTGCTTGCCCATTTTTTTGATAGTCAATAGTGCAATAGTGTACTGCTTGACGGAGCCAGTGCTGTATAAAGAGTTAACAGCTATGGCAAGTTTAGATGCAGTCTCTGTCGACCAACCCCCAGAAACCAATTTTGTTGTGGTGCATAAAACATGAGATAGCATACTTCTGTTTGTGAGGTCCAAAGCTCCCCATGTTCCGTATTCCTTCTCACTGCAATGCATGCATTGTGCTTCTGGGTAAGCATTCATTGGTTGTCAGTTCTCGTGTACACATAGCCCACCCCTATGAATAAAAGGAAAATCAAACCAATTTGATACTATCGGTTCGAGTTGCAGCCTAGTAGAAGTGAGTTGTGGGGCATGTCGCATTACACGACCGGCTTTATACTGAGTACACAACTCATTAAACGGCCCACTTTCACTGATTCTGTAAATGAAGGTTACGACTGAAAATTGCTAGTAAAGTCGTGTAATGTGACATAGCCTTAAGCTTTGGGCTTTAATTAGCTAGGTGGTTTAAGAGGCTGTGGCTATGCATTAATGTTAAACAGTCCAGGCTTCCTGTCTTAATTTAAGGAAATTAAAAAAAAAAAAAAATAAATGAAAGGACATAAACCTTTTTGTTTTCCGTAGGTGTCAAAAATATTGAGAAAGTCTGAAGCTGATCGGACCAAAGATGAACAGGAAATGCTCCAGCAGTGTGAAGATACTGTACAAGAGATGAAACTGCGGAAAAGTAAACGTGACCTTCTCAAAAGAAAACAGGAAGAGGTAAGGATTTGGAATGGAGGCTCTCATTTTCACCAGTTTGTTGCAGTCTGATCTCGTTTCCCCGTCTGTTGTAGTCTAAATGTTAGATCCTTTATAGTTATAAGGCTATTGCTCTTGTTAGCTTAGTCTGGTGGTGGGGTTATTTTGTGTTACTTTTAACGTGTAGAAAACCAGCTCTGCTGAGAATATTTGATTCAAGCTGTTAAAATTAATGATAAACTTATATGTTATTGTGGACTGAGAAATATACACATGAGCGGACATGTTATAAATGCATTTGGTAGCCTGTTGGGTTGTCGACTTTGAAAACCTGGTAATCCAGTTATGCTTTCTGGTAGTCCAGCTGGGATGAAGGGCTAACTGCAACTTTATACAGCAGCATTTATTTGTAAAGTTTTATTTTACACAAGTGCAAAGCACTATTCTACCATAATATAAACAAAACTGACATCTTCATTGTGCTTTGATTACCTTTTACATGATATTCAGCCCTTCAGTCCTCATTGTGGCCAGCACATTAATAGCCTCTCCTAAATTCACCATTTAGGGTACATGGCACCACACCAACTTTGCCAAGTAGTTAGAAAAATAATTCCAGGCACAGCGTGCAACGTAAACGCAGCATGTTATACTGTGTCTGGCAACGTTTTTACTGTGGTGCCCTCACAACAATGCAGATGCGTCAAGTTTAAGCCAGGCTTTAGAAGATGGCTACAGCAGTGTGGCACCCGATAAACAGCTACCTTTAAAAGCAACACTAAAATTACACCCATACATGAAAAACTGAGTCTTTTGCTTTTATCAAATTGTTTTTAGGAATTAGGAAGATATTTCATGGACCAATGATCCAAAAGTTCTTGTAGTCAGCCTGACTTTGCGGGTTACCCAGAATTAAAAGCTGGTTGTCCTGGGCATCTGGACTACTGATTTGTCCACCCTAATACAGACTTTTATTTCAGTTTCAAAAAAATAAAAAGCAGATATCAAATGTATTTAATGTTACTTCCATTTTTTACCTTTTCATTAAACCTCTCATATGTCTAAACCATTGCAGGTTACATTTGTTAAATACGTGAAGTACCTAAGTTTATATATGTTTGATTTTCATCTTTTAAAGACAATTTTGAGAAGAAAAATTATTGTTTTTTATGAGTACCAGTCATAAATCCATTATCCAAACCACTATATCCTAACTACAGGATCACAGGGGTCTGCTGGAGCCAATCCCAGCCAACACAGGGTGCAAGGCAGGAAACGAACCATGGAAGGGGGCCAGCCCAACACAGCCAGTCTTAGCCACCCAATGATTAATTAATACCTTTGGAGTTAGATTTACCATGCTGGACTGGACAGAGTATCATACTGTAAGAGCCTTTATAATGCAGAGCAATCATATGTTACAATTGTAATATACTTTTTTTTTTTATTTAGGTGTTAGATGATCCAGATGAATTAAAAAGGAAAGTGACATTGTTGAGTGCTGCAGTGCGGGAGGCCAAGCATATGGTGATATATACTGGTGCAGGCATCAGTACGGTAGGCTATAATATTCATTGGTTCTGTTATTTTGTAATCAGTAGAAAATATCATGCAGAGACTTGATTTACAACAGCTTTTGTAGCCATAAGATGGGGAGGGGCTTAATATTATGAAAGTACATCTATTTGTACAAGTAGACAATGTGACAAAAGGTGAAGATTTTAATGCTGGCTTTAGTAAATGTGTTGTCAAAATGTCAATTTCCATTTTAATCAGTGGTACAACAGAAGCTGTAGGTTATAATTTCTGTCACTAGGAGGAGTAAAACTCCACATTTTCACTAGTAAATTATTCCTTGCATTCTCTTTTCTTTAGGGAATTGTTACTTTTTCACAGTGACAATTACTTGCAAAATATCGATTGAACAGACTTTGATTACAGTATAAAATCAGTAACATGATTGTTTTTCATGTACTACTTGCATAGTAAATTGTACATTTTTTAAGAGTTTTTGTTAATCTTGTGTGTTACACATAAGATGTAAGATTTGTAAATCACCTATTATTTGTACTTTACAAGATGTGTTTAAAATTTATCTTTGCATGTATGTTCCTTGAAAATGATTGGGGACAAAGGGTACTTTTTTTTTTTTTTTAACTGTCAAACATTTTGTTGTTCTGTACAGTGCTGACAGGTGTGTATAGTGAGGTGGTGGGGTTTCCTCAGACTTGCAAGGTTGCTGATTATTAGTTTACCGTATTGTATGAATAAGCATGTTGTAGTGCACAAAATACAACCTCAATTCCAAAAAGTTGGGAATCTTTGTAAAATGTCAATAAAAATAGAATGAAATAACTTGCAATTCTCATAAACCCATATATTTTTCACAACAGAACTTAAAATAATGTACCATTTTAAAAAAAGAATAAGGTCATTTTGAATTTGATGGCAGGAACACATCTCAAAAAAGTTGGGACAGGGCCACGTTTAGCACTGTGTAGCATCCCCTCTTCTTTTACATATTTACATACATATACAATTTACATATTTTACATATCTTCTAATACAGTAGTCTGTACATGTCTGGGAACTGAGGAGACCAGTTGCTAGACTTTTGGGAGAGGAATGTTGTCTCATTCTTGTCTGATATAGGATTCTAGCTGCTCAACAGTCTTGGGTGGTCTTTGTTGTATTTTTCGTTTCATGATGCGCCAAATGCTTTCAGTATAGGGACTCCTCTATTATGAACCCATGCTGTTAAAATAGATGTAGTATGCGGTTTAGCATTGTCTTGCTGAAATATGCAAGGCCTTCCCTGAAAAAGACGTCATGTGGATGGGAGCATATGTTACTTTAAAACCTGTCTATACCTTTCAGCACTGATGGTGCCTTTCCAGATGTGCAAACTGCCAATTCCATAGGCACTAATACACCCCCATACCATTACTGTAGAGATGCAGGCTTTTGAACTGAAGACTACTAACAAGCCAGGTCGCTCCTCTCCTCTTTAGTCCAGAGTGCGCAGCGTCCATTTTTTCCAAAAAGAATTTCATGTTTCGATTCCTCTGGCCACAGAACTGTTTTCCACTTTGGCTCAGTCCATTGTAAATGAGTTTTGGCCCAGAGAAGTTGGTAACGTTTCTGGATTATGTTCAAATATGGCTGCTTCTTTGCATGACAGAGCTTTAACCTATTTGTGGATGGCACGGTCAACTGTGTTCATAGAAAATTATTTCTGGAACTCTTCACGAGCCTATTCAGTGATTTCCATGACAGAGAATCATGCCTGTTTTTAATGCAGCGATGCCTGAGGGCCCAAATATCATGGGCATCCAATATTGATTTTTGGCCATGTCCATTGTGAACAGAGATTTCTTCAGAGTCTCTGAATCTTTTGATGATATTATATATTGTAGATGATGAGATATTCAAACTTTTCAAAATCTTAGGTTGGGTAACATTCTTCTAAAGGTGTTCCACAATTTGTAGATGTAGTTTTTTTGCAAATTGCTGAACCTCTGCTCATCTTTACTTCTGAAGACTCTGCCTCTGTAAGATGCTGTTTTTATACCCAATCATGTTACTGACCTGTTGCCAATTAACCAAATTAGATGCAAAATGTTCCTCCAGCTGTTTCTTTTTTTTTTTTTTTTTTGAAATTTTATTAATTTTATTGCAATCATTCCATACAAATCAATCAATTTTTACAAAAAGTAGTATTGAGAACAAGTCTACCCCCGCCCCTGAGAGAGAGAGCAAGGCAAATGGAGTAAAATGTAAGGCTTGTAAACATACCTAAATTGATAAGTTTGATAAGCCAATAGAGATGAATGGAGAAGAAAAAGAAATACAGAAATAATTGCTTCCTCTGTGCTTTAAGAGCTTATTTTAAAATATTACTGATTAGATCCTGCCATGTTTTGAAAAAAATCTGCACAGATCCTCTAACTGAGTATTTGATTTTTTTCCAATTTCAAATAGTATAAAACATTGGTTTCCCACTGACTTAAAAGAGGAGAGTTAGGATTCTTCCAGTTTAGCAGAATAAGTCTGCATGCCAAAAGTGTAGTGAATGCAATCACAGTTTGTTTGTCCTTCTCCGCTTTAAACCCATCTGGGAGAACCCCAAACACAGCTGTTAATGGGTTAGGAGGAATTGTGACACCAAGGCTGTCTGAAAGGTAATTAAAAATTTTGGTCCAGAATGATGTTAATTTGGTGCAGGCCCAGAACATGTGACCCAGTGAGGCTGGGACTTGATTGCAGAGTTCGCAGGTTGGATCATGCCCTGGAAACATTTTGGAGAGTTTTAGACGAGACAGATGTGCTCGATTATAATTTTGAGTTGAATACTTGTATGCTTTGCACATATGGAGCTCGAGTGAATTCTCTGCATTGCTATTTTCCACTCCTTTTCTGATATATTAATTGAGAGATCTTTTTCCCAGTGCCCCCTTGGATCTTTGAAAGGAGGAACTGTAAAATGGTTTTATATATTGCAGAAATGGTGTCTGAGTCCTTGAAATTCAGCAATATTTTTTCCAGCATGGATGAGGGTGCAAGATGAGGAAAATCGGGAAGGTTCTGTTTAGCAAAATTCCTAATTTGAAGATAGTGAAAGAAATGTGTAGCTGGAATGTTACATTTGGAATGTAATTGTTCATAGGATGCAAAGACGTTGTCTATATAAAGATCTCTAAGCAAGTTAATCCCAGATTTTTTCCAGATATTAAAAACTGCATATGTTTGCGAAGGTTGAAAGAGGTGGTTCTCTTGCAGAGGTGCCACAGATAAAAGCTTCTCCATCTTAAAATGCTTTCTACATTGGTTCCATATTCTAAGTGAGTGAAGCACAATTGGGTTATTAGTATATTGCCGATAACTTGCATTAATTGGGGCACAGAGCAGGGAATATAAAGAAGTACTGTAGGATTTTTCTTCTATTGTGGACCAAGCCTCTGTATGTTCTTCTATTTGTGTCCAGGTTTTTATAGCTTGTATGTTTGCTGCCCAGTAATAAAACTGGAAGCTAGGTAGAGCCATGCTGCCTTTTGTCTTTGTAGGGTCGCTCTTTGGATACTTGGATGTTTTGAGTTCCAAATAAATGAGGTTATTGTTGAATCTAATTGCTTAAAAAATGATTTATTGATGTATATTGGGATGTTTTGAAATAAAAAAAGGAGCTTAGGAAGAATATTCATCTTAACAGTGTTAATTCTTCCAGCTAGAGTGAGATGAAGGGTTGACCATCTATGCAAGTCTTGCTTAATTTTTTCCATGCAGGTGGCGAAATTTTGTTGATAAAGAGCTTTATGTTTACTTATGATGTTTACCCCTAGGTATTTAAACTGTTCTGCAATGATAAAAGGTAGGGTATCTAATCTAATATTATATGCTTGAGAATTCACTGGAAAGAGTACACTTTTATTCAGATTAATTCTGAGACCAGCGATGTTTTGAAATTCTGTGAGTGCTGTTAAGACTGCAGGCACAGAGTTTTGTGGGTCTGATATATACAGTACCATATCATCTGCATATAGAGAGATTTTCTCTTCCAGTCCTTCTCTGCTAATCCCCTTTATCTGATCAGTATTTTGACAGTGTATTGCCAGTGGTTCAATGGCGATTGTAAACAGTAGCGGTGACAAGGGGCATCCTTGTCTGGTACCACTTTCTAGTTTAAAGTAGTCTGAACAAATGCTGTTGATACAAACTGAAGCTTCTGGATTGGTATACAGTAATTTGATCCATGCACAAATGTTCGGGCCAAACCCAAATTTCTCCAATGTAGTAAAAAGGTATTTCCATTCAATCATGTCAAATGCTTTTTCTGCATCCAATGATAATAATATTTCTGGGGTGTTTGATTTAGTTGGTGAGTATATTACATTAAACAGGCATCGAAGATTTGAAGGTAAGTATCGGCCCTTGATAAATCCAGTTTGATCTTGTGATATTATCGAAGGGAGCACTTTCTCCATCCTTCTAGCTATGATTTTTGAGAGTATTTTAACGTCATTATTCAAAAGTGAAATTGGTCTGTATGATGCACATTGTAATAAATCCTTATTTTGTTTTGGAAAAATGGTGATTAATGCTTGGCGAAAAGTTTGAGGAAGAGTTTGATTGTCTCTGGCTTCTGTAAATGTTGCTAATAGAAGGGGAGCTAGCTGAGCGGAGAATTTCTTATAAAATTCTGCAGGGTAGCCATCAGGGCCTGCTGCTTTCCTGCCTTGAAGTGCCTTTATAGCATCTAGTAATTCTGATAATGCCAGAGGTTTATCTAGTTCCTCCGCACTAAAAGTGTCTATTTGTGGTATCTGTAATGTATCCAGAAATGCACTAGATTGTGTATTGTCTTCTTTAAACTCAGTAGAATACAAGGATTTATAGTAGTCTCTGAATGTGTGCATTATATTTTTGTGGTCGATGATTTTGTCTCCGTTCGTGTTGGTGATTACTGGGATTGCGTTGCGGACTTCTTGCTTGTGAATTTGTTGAGCTAAAAGCTTATTAGCTTTCTCTCCATGTTGATAGTAATGATGTCTGGATTTATAAATTAGTTGTTCAGTTTCTTTAGTTGTCAAGAGGTTTAGTTCTGAATGCAGTGCCTGCCTTTTCTTATGTAGAGCCTCGCTGGGAAGCCTGGCATGTTCCTCATCTATTCTGGTAATTTCGCTTTTTAGCTCTGCTACTTTCTTGGTTTCTAATTTATTTCTGTGGGAAAGATATGAGATCATTTGTCCTCTTAAGAAGGCCTTAAGAGTTTCTTAAAGTATTCCTGCAGAAATCTCTGAGGATGTATTTGTCTCTAGGAAGAAATTGATTTGTTTGGATATAAATTCTGTACAATTCTCGTCTGCTAATAGAAGCAGGTTGAGACGCCATCTGCGAGGTGAGTGTGTGGGGCATAGTAACTTTAGCTCCAAGATCAGAGGTGCATGCTCAGAAATAACAATAGCATTGTACTTGCAAGATTTAATCAAAGGCAAGAAATTATTATCTATAAAGAAATAATCAATTCTTGAGTAGCAATGATGTACTGGTGAGTAGAAAGAATATGTTCTTGAGTTTGGGTTTAAAAACCTCCAGGGGTCTGATAAGTTGTGATCAGTTAAACTTTGTAATTATCTTTGCAGTGTTAGATGTCGTCCCCCCTGTGATAGAAGTCCTATCTAAGAGTGGATTTAAAACACAATTAAAGTCCCCAGCCATTATAATTTTGTGAGTGTTCAGATTGGGAATGGATGCAAATAAATTTTGTATAAATTCCTTATCATCAACATTAGGTGCATAAGCATTTATCAAAATCACTTTACAGTTAGATAAGTCTCCCATGACCATCACATATCTCCCTTCAGGATCCAGTACTACATCTGATACTACAAATGAGACTGTTCTATGTATGAGAATTCCCACACCTCTAGTTTTCTTTGTAAAGCTGGAATGGAATTTGGCCAGTCCAGTCCTTTTGCAGCCGGAACTGATCCTTGCTTAGTAAGTGGGTCTTCTGTAAAAATACTATTTTAGCGTTTAAATCTGTTAGGTCAGAGAGTACTTTCTTTCTCTTTAATTCGTGATTCAGGCCTTTAACATTCCAGCTCACAAAGTTAACTGTCCCATCATGGAGACATTGATTCTGAATTTTTGATGTCATTTTATAGTCTTAACTGAAAGTGACACAGCTTCAGCCTTAATTTCCTATTTCCCCAAGAGTTATTGCCATGCAGCTTATTATTACGTTGGTAGTTATAATTATAAAGATTAAAAGGATAGATTAGGTATAGATCTAGCCTGCTATCTTTCTCTCCCCCAATTAACCCCCCAACCTCCCATTTAGCCTCCCCACGTGAGGCTAGATCCCACTTCACACAGTCCCGGTCCTCTGACATACCCCGAGGCAGAGCACATCCAAAGCAAAACAAGCCCCCACGCAGTGGTGTTTCAGGATTAAAAAATAGAGATATCTATTACCAATATAGTCTAAATACTGTGTGCCTAAAATTTAATCATTAACAAACTATGAACTTAAAATATATCTAATCTTCAGCAATCTTAATGTATTAAGATAATATACCCGGATAATAAACCCGGGGAATGGTGTTAGAAAGTGGTCCAGAATAAGCATAATAAGTCTTAATGCAATAATAGCCATAACAATAAACCAAGGGTATGGTGTTGAACAGTCTTGTTTAGGGTAGAGAAAAAAATAATTAGATAAGAGAAAAAGAAAAAAAAAAGGAATTAACCACAAACGTCTATAACTGTAATTAAAACATAAGCGGATAGCGTCCAAGTAATAATGAGGATATATAATGATAAAATCCCGTATCTTAACAAATAGATCAGACAGTAGGTTATTTATCCTTGCCATATCATGAAAGGCTATGACTCACTATTATGTTTTAGAATAGTGCCGGGATCAGCTTTCTTAATTCCTTTTCTGCTTCTTCCTTGCTAGAGAAGACATAGAATTGACCGTGCAATTCCACTTTCAGTTTGGCAGGATACAAAAACGCTGTATTTGATATTGGCTTGCCGTAACCGTGGTTTAATGTTGTAGAAGGCTGCACGTTTAGTAGCTGTTGCTGGAGAGAAATTAGGGAAGATACAAATGTGGTTATTTTCATATATAATCTCTTGCTTGTGTCTGAGGAGTGCCATCACCTCTAGCTTAAATAATAATCTCTCAAGGCGAATAATAAAAGATCTAGATCTAATGGTATTTGATCCGCGTACGCGATAAGCCGCTGATATCTCAGAATCTGCTTTAAAGTCCTCTCCTATTATTTTAGAAAATAGTTTGGCTGCGAATTTCACTGGGTTTGGACCTTCTTGATTCTCAGGCAGACCTTCAATTCTGACATTATTCCTTTTGTTTCCATCTTCCAAAGCAGCAAATCTGTCTCTGAGTTTTTTGCATTTGGAGTTGGCTGCTGTTGCTTTTTCTTCAACACTGGCAGCTAGATTTTCATCTGTTTCAATCTTAGTCGTGAATGTCTCCTTGACATTCTCCAGTTGATCAGCAAGTGAGCTCAGTTTAAATGAGGTTTCCTGAATGTGCTCATCAATTTTATCCAGCATATCTTTAAAGACTTTATTATCCTGCTGCTGCTCTTGTCGCAGCTCTTGTCGCAGCTCTTGTCGCAGCACTTGTCGCAGCTTCTCATTTGCCTTTTCCCTTACCTTCTCATTTGCCTTCTCGCTTTTCTTTATATCTTTCTTTATCTCTTGCATGAGCTCAGCGATCATCACCTTCAGTTCAGACAGATCAATTCTGCTTTCGTGCACCATAGGTGAGGCGGCAGGCTCTATTGTAGCCGGTGTTCCCGATGTTCCGGGCTCGCGTGGAGTGGTTGAAACCGTGCACTGCAAGGCCTTTTCCAGTTTCAGGTGATCTTCTCCATTCAGCGAGCTATCGAGACCTGCTTCACTCACGCTTGTACATTTGCTCCCCATTTCGCTCTCGGCTGAAGACGATGTGGTGAACCGTGGTCCCGAGGAGTCTGGGCTTTTGCCCATCTGATCCAGGTCTCTGAAGTCTCTGAAAGGCTGTACCCTGAACTTGGGCTTGCCGATCTTAGCTTGGATGTAGCTTTAGTTTTCGTTTCTTTCGGACTCCCTTTCTTGTTGGCCATGCTTATATATGCTTGCATATACTGTAGTAGTGCCCCTCAGTTTGGATAAATACAGGATATCTCAGGATAATAAGCAATAATATGAAAAATAACACCGCTGCTAGCGGAGCTCCGCTTCAGACGTCCATCTCTCGCAATGGACGAGACCAAAATTTGTTTCTTTTTAGTACCACTTACTTTTCCAGCCATTTGTTGCCACTGTCCCAACTTTTTTGAGATATGTTGCTGCCGTCAAATTCAAAATTAGCTAATATTTTTCATGAAATAGTAAAATGTCTCACTTTCAACATCTGATATGTTTTCTGTGCTCTGTTGTGAAATTGTGAGATTTGCAAATTATTGCATTCTGTTTTTATTTATATTTTACACATCATCCCAATTTTTTTGGAATTGGGGTTATATATGATCACGAGTCTTCAACAGTACAATAATTGTACAGTACATTTTACTTGTCATCACACCTAAATTATTTATTTGCACTATATTTAAACATGAAATATATATAATGTAATATATTGTATATAGGTTGATTACAAATAAAACATTACAGAAGTCAGGTTTGCAGAGGTTGTATAAGTGTATGATATGCTAATATTACTTAAATAAAGTAAGCTTTTCTAAAATTCTATAATCTAAAAACTCAAGTTTGAATGCAATATTATTCTTGACAAAGAATTCCAACATTTCTAGTTGTTTTTAATGAAGAAAAAAATTAGCCTTGAGTTAAAGTACTTTGCCAAAAGTAAACAAATACTGTATTAACTAATAAATGTGCATTAATGCTAATCATTTCTGTTCTGTGGCAGGCTGCATCTATCCCAGATTACAGAGGGCCAAATGGAGTGTGGACATTGCTACAAAAAGGAAGGATTGTGAGGTATGGTTAAGGAATGCATATATTGCAGTTTTACATGGTAATGAAGTGATATTTTAATGAAAAGAATCATAAGAATCACACAGGCCGAGTGCAGCTGTTTTCACAGGAGCAATCATAAATTATTAGATTTTACAGTAATCCCTCCTCCATCGCGGGGGTTGCGTTCCAGACCCCCCCGCGATAGGTGAAAATCCGCGAAGTAGAAACCATATGTTTGTATGGTTATTTTTATATATTTTAAGCCCTTATAAACTCTCCCGCACTGTTTATAAATATTCCCCGCAGCGTTATACAGCATAATCCCTTTGTATTCTCTTAGATATTAGGTAAGATTCATTGAAATTATGTATATAAACACACACTGCACTGTTTATATACAGTAAAACCTAAATATTATTTTAAAGATATTGAGTGTCTCTGATATCACATATGTTACAGCCATTACGATAGACAGGTCACCAGCAATAAATACGTACATTGCAAGAAAAATAGTATACAGTAAATGTATTAATTATTTATGGTTACTCAACAACAATAACACGATGACTTGTCCGATAACAATGAGTTTAATTTTACTGCACAACAAAGGAGAGCGTTACAGCCCTTGTAAAGGAGCCACTTCAGGCGATTGTGTAGCACTGCCGTTGTTCTTCTTCTGGCAGTCTTCAATCCAAATCCCTAAAGCAGATTCCATCCAGACTACTGCCTTATTACATCCACTTGCAACTCGTTTTGCACCCTGGTTAAAAGGACGCTGCAGCCGTAGATCTTATATTCCTTTCCTACTTTTTTAAATAAAAAGAATCGTAGCCTTCAACAAATCCAAAACGTTTACCTTTTCGGCAATCGTTAACATCTTCTTCTTGCGCTTGGGCACGGCACCTGAAGCAGTAGCAGATTGTTTTGGAGCCATAATGAAGGGCTTGACTATGCACAAAGATAAACACTAAAGAGCACAACTCTTTACACAGCGAAGCACGTTGATGCTGAATGAGCGAGATGAGACTTCCTGGTTAACACTGCATAGCTCCTGCGTGCTCTGATTGGTTAGCTTCTCAGTCAGGAGAACTTAACTGCGTGCTCTGATTGGTTAGCTTCTCAGCCATCTGCCAATAGCGTCCCTTCTATGAAATCAACTGGGCAAACCAACTGAGGAAGCATGTACAGGAAGTAAAAAGACACATTGTCCGCAGAACCCGCGAAGCAGCGAAAAATCCGCGTTATATATTTAGTTATGCTTTCATATAAAATCCGCGATAGAGTGAAGCCGCGAAAGTCGAAGCGCGATATAGCGAGGGATTACTGTATTCTGTAACACTGAGACTCTGACATTGAAACTATGAGATTACTGATGCCTTATTAACTGCAGAAAGCCTGCATTAGATCATAGAGTAACTGTATTACCATTTCTTTCAAAAACCTACCATAATACCAAATTCACATTAAATGATGCTACAGAAAGTTAACCATCCATCTATTTTCTGCCAGTTGTGGGGGCAGAGGTCTAAGCAGTTGTGCCCAGACAACCCTATTTCCCTAGCTCCTGTAGCTCCCCTGGGGGAATACCAAAGCACTCTCAGGCCATCTGAGTGATATAATCTCTCCTGAATTTCCTGGGTCTTCCTCAAAGTCTGCTCCCAGTTAAATATGGTCAAAACTCCTTCCCAGGGAGGTGTCTTGGGGGTATCCAAATCAAATACCCAAACCTCCTCAACTGGCTTCTCTCAATGCAGAGGAGCAGTGGCTCTACATTGAGCTCCTTATGAATGTCTGTGCTCCTCACCCTATTTCTAATGCTGAGCTCAGACACCCTGCGAAGGAAACGTTTTTCATCCACTTGTATCCGTGATCTAGTTCTTTCGGCCACTACCCACAGCTTGTGACCATTGATTGAAGGTAGGAATGTAGATCATCTGGTAAATCAAGAGCTTCACCTTTCAGCTTGGTTATCTCACCACGAATGACTGATACAAGGTCCGAATAACTGCTGACACCAATCTGATCTGCATGTCGATTTCCTGCTCACTTCTTCCATCACTCGTATACAAGATCATGAGGTACATAAACTCATCTTCTTGAAGCAGCACCTTTCTCCCAAACCATAATGGGCATTTCACCCTTCTCCAGCTTAGAATCAGGATCTCAGACTTCAGGTGCCAGTCCTCCTCCTGGTTGCTTCAAACTGCAAAATAAATAAAGTCACAAACCAATAAAGCTTGCCAGACCACATTATCTGTAAAAAGCACAGACTCGACCATGAAGTCACTGAACTTGGCACTCTCCAGTCCCTGGCTGTGCCTAGAAATTCTGTCTATAGAAATTAGAAACAAAGTCATAGACAAAGGGCCACTTTGGAGGAGTCTCACACCCTTGAGGAACTAGTCCAACTTACTGTTAGCAATGTGAACCAAGCATTTGCTCCGGCGGTGCAGGGGCTGAATAGCCTAAAACAGCAGGCCCAATACCCCATACTCCTGTAGCATCCTTGATATGACACCAAGGGACAAGGTCATATGCCTGTTAATAGTCCATGAAAAACACATGTAGACTGGTTGGACATAGTCCCATGAGCCCTCCAGAATCCTTGTGAGGATAAAAGACTGGTCCAGTGTCCACAACTGGGAAGAAATGTGCAATCATCATCCTTAATCTGAGACAATAGGTTGGATCATCCTTTCCAGAACCCTGGCATATGCCTTCCCAGGGAGGCTGAGAAGTGTGTTCGCCCTAAAGTTGGAACACATCTTTGGGTGCCCTTTCATAATGAAGGGCATCACCACCTCAGAGGCACTCTCTACTGCCTCCACAGAATATTCAAGAGGCATGTCAGCCAAGACAGCCCAGCAACAATCCAGACATTTTAAAAGCACAGGGTGAACATCATTCACCCCCCAGAGCCTTGTCTCCAAGGATTTAACCTTCTTGGTGTTATTTAACCCCAGAATAACAAGCCAAAAACATTGATTATTTTTCAACAAGAAAAAACATTATTCTGTTACAGAAACGTGTAAATACCAAAACCTCAACATAAATACAGTAAGAAAGGTATGTCTGCCCACTGCTATACTGATGCAGACTTAATACACATCCTTCATGTGATGTTTTCAGGTAGTCCCCAATGCACAGACTGAGGTAGAATTGGGACAGTAAGTGTGTTTGTTTGTGCAGATTTCTTGTATTGTTTTTTTCTGTTGCTAGACTATGAGAGAGTAGAATGTCAGTGGCGGGTCTGCACAATCTATGCACCCCTTGATTTATTATAGGCCAACTCAGCTCAAGGCTTAGTGACTTCCACATTTCCCCTGACACAAACATTGGCAGTTGCTGTATTGTGAACAGTGCTTAGGGACTAATGTCTTGATTCGGGTTTGGATTGTTCTAAAGCTGGCTTCACAGCTTCTCATTTACACACTATTGTTTGCCAGAATCGCTTTGAGGCTGACCAAAAGTCATTTTCTGTGGTTTCACCAAACTCCTCCCAAACTCGAGTTTTTGCTTCTATAACTGCCTTTGCCATGCTCTGCTTGGCCTGTTTAGTACCTGTCAACTGCTTCTGGAGTCCCACAAGCTAACAAAGCTCAAAAGGCCTCCTCCTTCAATCTGACAGCTCCCTTTAACACTGGCGTCAAACACCATTTGGGGGTTACCACCTCGATAGGCACCAAAGAAGTTTACGTCCACAGCTCTGTGGAGCCACCTCAGCAATGAAGTCACAGAATATGATCCACTTCGGTTCAATGTCTTTAGCCTCTCTCGGAATGTAAGAGAAATTCATCTGGATGTGCGAGCTGAAAATCATCCTGACGTGGGCCTCTGACAAACATTCCCAGCACACCCTCACTATACATTTGGGTTTGCCTGGTCTATTTGGCTTTTTCTCCTGCCATCTGATCTAACTCAGAACCAGGCTGTGATCAGTTGCCAGCTCAGTCCCTCTTTTATCTGAGTGTCCAAGACATACTGTCGTAGATCTGATGACACGACTGCAAAATCCATCATCAACCTATGGCTTAAGGAGCTTTGGTGCCAAGTGCAAATATGAACACCCATATGCTCAAACATGGTGTTCATTATGGACAAACGGAATAGCACAAACATCTGATAACAAAGCACTACTTGGGCATTACACGTGGTAAGCTCACATTCTCCCAACACCTTTCACCCTCGGCAACTCTTAAGTAGAATGAAGTCCACCCTCTCTCCAGAACTTTGATTCCAAAGCCTGTGCAGTACATTGAGATGAGTTCTAGTATATCTAGACGGTACATTTATCCCACACTTGCTCTGGTTCCTTCCCTGCCAGAGCAATCACATTTCATGTCGTTACAGTCAGTTTCAGTAGTCGGAGATTGGTTCACCAAGGCACTTGCTTTGATTGTCACTATAGCAATAAAATATCAGACCATTATGGCTCCTCCTGCACATGTTGAGCCCACAGGAGGATAGACCCATGTTCCTCCTTCAGGCTGTCTCCATTCAGGTCTCATGGGTAAAAGCTTGAACAAGTGCTCGCTGATGAGCTTCTAAGCCAGGCATGGCTCCAGGGAAGGGCCCCAGTTTCTCTATTCTGGGCAAGGTTATTGAGTCCTTGATGAGACTTTGAACCAGACTTAGTCTGTTCTATCACCTAGGGCCAATTTGACTAGAGTATAGCTTAAGGACCTTGAGGACACACAAACCTTTCCACCACAGTAAGGTGGCGATTCATGAAGAGGCAAAAAGCTAATATATGAAAATATATAGTACGTCAAACAATGGAGCAAACTTAATTTATAATACATTTGTTTTATATGGAGTTCATTTTATTATTAGAAAAACAATTTGAATTTGAACTAGCAGTTGATTTAGTTTATTCACTATAAAAGAACACATCGACTATCAAGCTTGGCATGTCTACACTATTGTGAATGTTGTTTGGCATACTCAGATCACTTCTGGATCAGTTTGATGCAAGTAGTCTTGCAGATAAATCGGTGTAATTTAAAATTTTTTTTTTTGTCTGTATTTTTGAATTGACTATTAATTTCTTTGTTTCAGTGCAACAGATTTAAGTGAAGCAGAGCCCACTTTGACTCATATGTGTATTACAAAATTATACGAGGAAAAACTGGTGAGAACTAAAGAATAATCAAAAATGTAGACATTTGCGATGCATAGGACATTTTGCTTCATTTTTTACAGTGGTGAATGACTGAGTGTATTTACCATATTTATTTTCTAGGTAAACCATGTGGTTTCTCAAAACTGTGATGGATTGCATCTAAGAAGTGGACTACCTCGACATGCCTTATCAGAGCTTCATGGCAATATGTACATTGAGGTCAGAGGAGTAATTTCTCATTTTACTGGTTCTTAGTTTATCCCTCTCTAGCTTATAAATCTGTTTTGACTCTGCATTGCTTGTTATATGATGTATGACCTGTTTAGGCCTCACATAGTGTTAATTCCTGTGACGACAATCATTTCACATATGAATATAGCAGTTATTTAAAATGCAAGAGAGCTTCTCTGTACCTTTTTGCAGGAAATGATTTATGATTCATTAATGCTGGAATTTGGATTAAACACCAAAACTTTGAAAAGAGCCTTAATCATCACTTGTCCCCCATGTTCCTGTGTAGACTTTTAAGCAGCTGTAGACAGCTTGACATATGTTTCATTTAACAGAACAGACAATGATTTACCCACATATAGAATCTAGCAGTTATAGAACATACATTGTGGTTCTTATTTGTTATTATGTATCTGTAATGATATAAATATTTAATATAATGCTATATTTGTCTTATACAGGTTTGCACTAACTGCTCTTCTTTGAGAGAGTACATTCGTTTATTTGACGTAACTGAGCGCACTACACTGCATAGGCATGGTACTGGAAGACTGTGCCACAAATGCAAAGGAGAGCTGAGGGACACTATTGTCCATTTTGGAGAAAGAGGTACACTGGAACAGCCACTAAACT
>JANRMT010062848.1:17690446-17707168 GCA_026402145.1 Polypterus bichir lapradei | reverse complement strand
GAATAAGAAATCAGGAAGGGGGCAAATAGTTTTTCACACCACTGTATGTGTATATATATATATATATATATATATATATATATATAAGTATTTTTATAAGTATGCGCTGCTGAAACAACAGGTCTTCTGTCTCCAAAACTGAGACAGAAGTCAGTCAAATAAGCTAAGAGTTTAAGGGTAATTTATTCTGTAAATTTTAAGAAGGCTTATTACTTGATGATGATGCCTTGTGTATGGATATTAAGTAAAAAGTTGGAATTGTGGGGTAAAGTCATTCACCACTTAAGATGTGATTATATATTAAAATTGGCCTAAAACTGGAGTTCCTAATTTTAGGTATGATATTGACTTTGTTATATAATTAAATTGACTGCAAATTAGCCATATGACTTTGAAAAGTCTTGCAGTAATTAGTTTGAAAATAATAGTTTTATTTAAAGGGGATGGGTTTCCAGAGTGGAGTATCCCATTAAATGCCATCTGACAAATGCTAACCTTCACAAAAAATTTAACAGAGTGACAGCACTTGTGCTTTAGTTACACCATTTTGTCTCCATTACTTGCTAAATCTTGGTGGAATGGGGTGATATCCCAAATGTAAATAAAAACAGAACACAATAATTTGCAAATCTCATAAACCCATATTTTATTCACAATAGAACATAGAAAATATATCAAATGTTCCAAGTGAGACATTTCATGAAAAATATTAGCTCATTTTGAATTTGATGGCAGCAACACATCTCAAAAAGTTGGGACAGGGGCAACAAATGGTCTGAAACATAAGTGGTAGTAAAAAGAAAGAGCTAGAGTAACATTTTGCAACTAATTTGGTTAATTGGCAACAGGTCAGTAACGTGATTGGATATAAAAAGAACATCTTAGAGAGGCAGAGTCTCTCAGAAGTAAAGGTGGGCACAGGTTTGCAAATCTGTATATGTATGTATGTGTGTGTGTGTGTGTGTGTGTGTGTGTGTGTAAAAAAAAAAAAAAAAATATTTACATTATTTCAGGGTATTTTATTTTCATTCCACTTCAACAATTTGGACTATAGCCCATTACATAAAAGCCAAAAGAAAATAAATTTTCATTTCAGATTGTAATACGACGAAACAGGACAAATACTGTGGGAGATGAATACTTTTGCAAGTCCCTGTGTACCTGACAATGTATGTGAACTGAATAAGAGTAGAATTGCAGAGCATGATGCTTCATATGTTTTTGTCATTTTATCACTTTTGCATACAGCATACAGTTTCACACGTGCAGTTAAACACACTGGAGTTTGTTTGGAGTTTAATGACAACCCCGACTTGTTAGAACTTGCAAAATGACCAGAACTTTGGTTAGTTTGGAAAAGTTTGAAAAAAATACCTTTAAGCAAAGTAGATGGGGAACTCCCTTTAGATTTTTTATTAATTTATTAATTAGCTAAAGTACCTGACATTGCCCAGTTATGTTTGTAGAATGGGTGAAGGAAAGAAAGGAAAGGTTTTAAAAAGAAAAGCCAGTAAAGCAGGAGTTAAACAACAATCCTTTGATTCTCCTTTGTGTTGCACAACAATTCTACACTCAATTAAGCTTCACCCAATAACCCCCCGCAAAACTACACAATACTCATTTTTGTAATACAGTTGATAAAACAAGCTTGCAGTATTGCGCAGGTAAGTAATGCTAGCCTGACTTCAGTCTGTTTGAATGTTTCACTTGTTGTGGACAAGTGGCACTGATGTACAAACTGTAGCACACAGGGCAAAATAAAAGAAAACACTAAGACCACCAACGTCACAATTTTGGGTTCCAAAGTCTGTCTTCTCCATTTGGTCCTAGAAAGCAACTATGCAAAATTTGATCCAGATCAGTCAAAGCATGTAGGATTTTATAGGGAACATGCAGACATTCTATTTATTATAATAATAAATTAGTTTATTTTTTTTAAGCTGTACCATCATGTAGCACATCTAGGGTTTGAAATGAGGTTTTAATTGACAAGTTTGACTGCTCTAAAACTAAGTGATATTTTGATATTCCACTTTTATTATTTTTATAATCCTGCAATTCATGCACCAATAATTTTAAGTAGTATTTCTTATGGTAAATACCAGCTCAATTTGTGTAAGTTAAATTTTTACAATGATGTTACCTAATCATGTTGCAACATGGACGAGAGAGTCCCTGCAGAATCACTTTGTTGATATTCAAAAAGAAAACACATTTAAAGTGTCTAGCAAAATGAAGGAGGTAGTTTCCAAATATGTTAACAAATATATAAATATTTAGATACATAACATAGCTATTTATTTATTTATTTTAGGTGTTGAAGAAGTATGCTTGCCTGTGGTGTATGAACAGACCACCAAATAAAAGACCGAAGCTCTACATTGTTAATTTGCAGGTATTGATAATTTTTTATTGCCTGATATAAATATTTTTATAGCCTTGTAGCATTTTTGCTAATGGTTGAAAATGTTATTTATCTCAACTTTTACTTGCTAGTGGACACCAAAAGATGACCTTGCAGCACTCAAGATTCATGGAAAATGTGATGATGTCTTAAAGCTGCTCATGGAAGAGCTCAACCTTGAAGTTCCAGTCTATGACAAGTATGTATTGCAGGATAAATGTGGCTTCATATGAAACATCTAACAGCATCTATACTCTAGAAATTACACTCCTGAATTTAGCTACAAATTTAATAAACAGCAAACTGATTCTTTCTTGATTATCTAGCCTGTAAATCTCAAGTCAATTATAAAATGACAAATTTTCATTAATAATACAAAAATAAACTCTGTGTTTCACATACTCGCAACTGTAAACCTACTTTTGCCCCCCCGTGTACATTTGTACTTGCGATATTGGTGTGTGTGGAAAGGGAGAACTTATTGATCACAGTTACAGGAGTTTGGAGAAAGACAAAAGTGTGCCTTAGCGTATTTTGCAAGAAAAAAATTTATTACCAATGATATATTAAATAAGAAAATAATAAAATATTTCCCAAAAGGAGCATACAATAAAAATGAGGGGATTGAGAGTTTGGGTCAATAATGATTTTTTCTGACATTACAGACTTCATCATTCTGTAAATCAGAGATCAAGTAATGAAATAAAGTCTATTTCTTACTAAGAGATATCATTCAGTATTTTTTTATATGTATTATTATTTATTTATTTTGAATAGTATGGTGCTGTGCCTCAAAAATTAGCTCAGAATCAGAGTCCCCTTCCCCCTAAACTTGTGAACCTGCAACATATTTTGCAGGTATTTAAAGCTTGCCTGCTCTTTCGTCTTGTACTGTCTGGACCTCTTCATCAGTGCACTCTGTGTGTCTGTCTGTGTGTGCGTGAGTGTGTGTGTGTGTATGCGCGCGCGCACGCACATGTGTGTCTCTATATATACACCAGTGAGCCACAACATTAAAACCACTGAAAGGTGAAGTGAATAATGTTATCTTGTTACGCTGCCACTTGTTAAGGTGTGGGATATATTAGGGAGCAAATTACAGTCAGTTCTTGAAGGTGATGTGTTGGAAGATGGAAAAACAAGCAAGTGCAAGGATCTGAGCAACTTTGATAAGGGCCAAATTGTGACAACTAGAATCTCCAAGACAACGGGTCTTGTGGAATATTTCTGGCATGCAGTAGTTAGTACCTACCAAAAATGGTCCAACAAGGGACCACCGGTGAACCAGCAACAGGGTCATGGGCCATTGGTGCACATGGGGAGCAAAGGCAAGCCCATCTGATGTAATCCCACAGAAGAGCTAGTGAAGCACAAATAGCTGAAAAAGTTAATGCTGACCATGAGAGAAAGGTGTCAGAATATACAGTGCATCACAGCTTGCAGGGTATGGGGATGCAAGACCAGTCAGAGTGGCCATGCTAAACCCTGTACACTACCGAAAGTGCCTACAATGGGCACATGAACATCAGAAATGGACTATAGAGCAATAGAAGAAGGTGGTCTGGTCAGATTAATCAAATTTTCTTTAGATTATGTGGATGGCCGGTTGGTTGCGTGTTACCTGGGAAAGAGATGGCATGGCAGCAAAATACGCTACGGGACGAAGGAAAGCTGGCAAAGGCAGTGTGACACTATGGAACTGTTCTACTTGGAAACATTGGGTCATGGCATTCATGTGGATGATACTTTGACATGTACAACCTACCTGAAGAGTGTTGCAGACCACGTACACTTCTTCATGGCATTGCTATTCCCTGATGAAAGTGGTGTCTTTCAGCAGGATAATTTTCCCTGCCACAGCGCAAAAAAGGTTTAGAAATGGTTTGATGAACATGAGAAAGAGTTGTTGACTGCCCTCTAAATTCTCCATGTCTCAATCTAATTAAGCATCTGTGAGAAGTGCTGAAAAAATGAGTCAGATCCATAAAGGCCTCTCCTTGCAACTTGCAGGACTTAAAGGATCTGCTGCTAACTTCTGGGAGCCAGATACCACAGGGCACCTTCAGAGGTCTTGTGGAGTCCATGCCTATGACTGATCCATGCGCGTCTGTATGTATTCTGAATGTTTGAGGTCTTTCTGAGTAAAGTTGGAAATAGAGAACAGTTACACTGCTATCTGATACTCAATTTACCCTACATATTATACCCCAGAAGAGACAACCAAGCTCACATTTTACAATAAAGAGAGTGATACACATACACTTGTTCAAGTTACAGAGGTAGGTGGGGGAGAAAAAGGCATTTAGGATAACTACATTGTACTGAATACTTAAATTGAACTTGGTTCAATAAAAAAAAAAAATAGAATTGGATGATAAAGGGCAGCCATTACCATTTGGTCAGAATCAGTGGTTTAACATCTGTGTGTTATCTTGTTGGAACTTATCAAGTGAACTGAGCCACCTGGAAACAACTGAAGAGCCACAAACTTCACAACAGCAAGAAACTTGCACATGATTCAATTTTTCACAACTGGTTCACCAACCTTTGATTTACTGCTTACCTGTTACTTAACCTTTGGAAAGTTGCAGCTTTAAATCAATAAAAGTCAAGGCAACCACTGATTTAGTGTAATGTTGATTGATTTTCCTTTAGCCACCTTTTCAGATGGGTACGTTTGTTGGAAGGATTTAGAAACTGGTTAAAGCAACATGTTAAAATAACATGCTTTTCATGGAATGGATGTTTTGTGCAAAATACATATTTTTACCTGACACAATATTTTCTCTACTGAACCTATTTTGACTATATTGCCATTTTATGTCCTCCAAGTCAGTAGTCATTTCATCTATACTCTCCTAGAATTAAGTGTGTGTGTGTAGTTACATCTATTGTTCAGTTGGCTGCCAAGTGTTAAAACTGTCACTTTTTTTTAGTCTGTGCCTTGAACTATTTTAAGTGAGTGTAATAAAGGATGAATTAAGACTTTTGTAGTTTATAATTAGACTGTACGTTTTTTTGGATTCTGTTAAGAAACGGTGATATTTCCAGTCATTTTAGTGAGATGTTGAACCTAAATTGTTCTGAGTGATACCTGTAGCTGTCAGACAACTTGTAAAACACGGTCTATTGCCTACGTAAACTGCACATATTAGTGGCAAGGACTGCTTTGTCTGCAGTCTACTCTACAGGATTTAGGATGTATGTGGATCCTTTAAAGACTGACCAATCAGAAGCTTCCTTAGTTATTTTGCAATTAGCTAATTGACTAATTAATTAAATGAGTTTTTTTGTTTTAAATGAGTTCATTCAAGATAATTTATCATATGGCAGTTCAAAGTTCTCTGATATATATATATATATAATATATATATATATATATATATATATATATATATATAAAATATTTTATCAGATTTTGCACCTTTCAACAATGTAACATAAGAAATGTTTTGGTTTTTAACTTGCCGTAGGTTTCAGAAACCTTAGCTGACAACTAGGAATACATGGACGAAAATCTGAAATAAAGAGAAATTGAAAGGGGGTGAAGGTCATTATGAAAGTTATTTAATAAGCAATCTTTTGGGACGGCAGGGTGTCTTTTATTTTAACTAGTGTTATTCTGTTGTTTTCAGTGCTGTTAACACCAATATTAATAAAGTTGTAGTTTGCAAAATGTACATGTTTATATTATATGAACTCTTGAAGTGAATTAAAAATCAATAGGCTTAATATGTTTTAATATTTTTATCAGCATTTAGTTATAATTATTTGTAGCTGCAAAAGAGAGAATGCCCTGGCATTCTTTCCTTTGTTAGTTAAACCCTTTCATATATTTTCATTTTCTATTTGTTGCTTTTCCAAATCAAGTTTTAAGAGAACATTTCTAGTCTCTATTTTATGCATAATTTGTGGTGTCTTCATAAGCAGAAATTTGACTTACTTGCTCAGTGTAATAAATTATTCCATAAATTCTCTATGTTGCTATCACCCACAAATCTGCCTGTTTATTTTAGAACTTTGATTTAAATTGGGACTCTGGGCAAGTCGCTTAATCGACCAATTGCTACAACAATGGAAATCTGGAAACAGTTGTTCTGAAATGTTTCTAAGGTATTTTGGTGCTTGTGCTCATTATAGAAAGTTGTCTTATAACCAAATGTCTTAGTTTATTTTACTCCACATGAATCTGAGTATGATTTATGTCATTTCAGTGGTTACTTTGAGATGAGATTATCAGAAAACAAGCAACGCCTAACAGATAACTTGTTGGATAAAACTAGCTTGCTTGCTTTCTTAACAGAAAGGGCATGCATTTTGATAATACTCCTTGAGACACTAGTCTTCCTTCATCTAAAATTAGAACACACACATCTTTCCTATTTTCAAATGCTAAAAATAAGTCAGTTTTTGCAGCTCATAAAAATAGAATTAAAATTCTCTTATCATGCTGCACCATATACCGAATCATGAGAAGGGTACTGATCAGCTGGGTTTCAACAAAGCATTTTTCACACAAAGCTCATTTTTATTTTACCACCTTTTTCAAAATGCTTGATGCTTAAAAGAAAAGTCTGTGCTACACATTGAAAAAATAAAATGAGACATGTATGAAAATCTTGTTATAAAAATGCATAAAGGATTATAAAATTTAAATAAATAAATAAAATGTAGTTAAGCAACCATAAGTGAACAGATGGAAGTTTGGTATTATTTGTTTTTTTTGTGTCCTGAGATTGGTTTGTTACATTGCTGTGAATTAGTTTTACTCACTCCTTCCTTTTTTTACTGCTTTAGAAGAGTGATATTGTTTGTTTTTTGAGCAAGAAATATCAGTTTAACCTTCCTTGTAACTTCACAGTGTGATGTAGATTTTAATACATTTTGTTTCTCTAATTGTTTTTTGTCTCATATGACAATACTGATCTTTGGCTTCATGTCTAGTAACTGTTCAGATGGACATTTTTCTGAAAAATCCATAGTGCCAAGCAAAACTCATGATTTCTTCAGGGGTGTCAAGTTATTCAGGTCCTATAAGAAAACCATCCCAAAATCATGACAGTCTTTCTGCTATAATTAAAAATTGACGTATTATTTGTGTTTTGGAAGACGTCTTTTCCCCACCCCCCGCCCCCCAGATCTAATGGAGTCCATGTCTGCCAAATGGTCAGTTTCAGTCTCACTTTGTTGGATGATACTCCAGAACTCTTTAGGATTGTCCTGGGGCATTTTGACAAACTTGAGATGAACAGGATGGAATATAGTCATACTTTTTTAATTGAGCTCTGTAGAGCAGATGTGGATTCAACAGAACCAATATTGTTAGGGGTTATGGGACATCATTGGTGGAAGTATTATGAAAACGACACATCACACTGTGCATTTTTATTGGCAGCTTAAAATAATGTCATCTTATATACTACTGCATATTATTGTCTCTGTTTTCTGTGTTACTTGCCTTCTACATAATTGTCTAAGGAGGTACAAGAGATGCTGTAGTTTATAAAATATGTTATTTGAAATAGTATGAAACTAAGTTTTCCCTGTGCTTGTTTCTTTGTCGTTTAGAGCAAAAGACCCCATTTTTGGCATGTCTACCTCACTGAGAACTGAAGAAGCTGAAAGTCACAGTCGTAAACTGATAGCACCACCCAAAGTATCAGAAGTTCTCAATCAAGATCAAGAGTCAAGAGAAGGAAGCACATCGGTGTTGGGGGGGTGGTTTGGACGTGGTTGTTCCAAAGGAAGGAAGAAAAAGAGATGACTTAAGTTTACATGAATTCAAATGCTGTTATTTGGCAATTGTTACAAAAACTTGAAGTAGTCAAATTGTGCTGACAAACCTTAATTCCACACAGGCCTGTGATAATGAAGATCCTGTCAGCATGATTGTATTTACTATAAGAGGCACATTATATGAGGGTTGCCCAGAAAGTTTTACAATACAGGTTTTGTTTTTATATTGCTAGCAGTTCATTTTAGAGTTATTTAATTACACACATTTAACTAGGTATATTTGATGTCCTCCTCATTTCTCTACACCATCTTGTCAAGTTCTGCTTGCTTGATCCATGTATTTCTTTCCTGTACCAGTCAGAATCCTGAATTCATAGCCACTTCTTGTGAATTTGTCTTAATCTTTTCCCATGAACGTTTGAGGCATCCACCCAGGAAGAAATTGAATTTTTTGGACAGTCATTACAGACTCTTTATCTGTGACATGAGAAATGCACAGCCTCACATGACACTACAAGAGGCAGTTTTCTGGTTTGGAGTCACATTAACCAACCATGGTTTTCCTGTTAACTTTGCTGGAATTATAGAAAGTATGGCAACTTTTTGGGCAACCTTCATTTGTAAAAAAAAAAAATAAAATAAATAAATAATAATGCACCTTAAAATTTCCTCAGGTATTCTTAACAAGTAAAAAAAAACTTGAGAAATTGAAAGTATATGGGAATTAGCGACACATTGAAAATATGCTTCAGTGAATTTACTTGTAATATAAAGACGTTGTGGACCTGCTATACAAGCAGATTAATGTAATTTAAAATGATGTGTCAGTTTATTTGTTGGAAAAAAAATAGTAATTGTCTATTCTTTAAACTACATTGAAATTGCACTGGTGGAAAGAAAAAAAAAGGTTGCATCCTGCCTAGATGTTAAACATATTTGCAGCTTTTTTATGTGAACATTATTCAGGCTATTGCATTTGTATTCAGGCATCCATGCTTTTTATTTATTAAATATTTCATGATACCCCTGTACCTATTAATATAAAAATAAGAAGCTGCAGTATTTCTGTTTGTTTATTTCTTGAATACTTGATTTATTAGTACTGTATGTCTAAAAATGCACTTACTAATTTAAGAAAAAATGGCAGCATGATGCCATAATAGGTAATGCTGCCATCTTACTGCTCCCAAGATATGGTCTGATCTCTGGCAGTGGTGCTTTTGCATGAAGTTTTCATCTTTTCCTCTGGTTACTTGTATTTCATCCCACAGTCCAGTGACAGATTGAAGGGCTGCCTGGTGCCTGTAGATTGATGTGGTGTGGCTGTTTGGGCTGTGCAGTGAAGAGCAGCCTAGGTCAGGGTTAGATCCTGCCTCGTGCCTTTAGATGCTGAGGTCACATTAAGAGAGCAGACGGGAGGTTCAAGAATGAATATGAGGCCACAAGTATAGTTTGTTAATTTGAAGCTTTTTGAATGTCTAACTTTTTTTAAGTGTAACTTTTTCTGAAACATAATATTGAAGATCCTTTTTCTGTTTGTGACGTTCTAATTGCAAAGAATTTAAATCTACTGACAGACCCTAAAAGTAAGTATTGTATAGTTTGTCATGTAAATATTTTTACGCTTGTTTACAAGAGCCATAGTTGGAAAATTTTAATTGTGATATTTTATTAAATGTTAATTTTAAAATTGTGTTTTATATATTTTTCCAATTTGGTTGTGGGAGCACATTTTTAGGAGTAGTGTTTAGCTGTATGTCACAGTGAGTGTTTTTTAAATATTGAATCTCAAGCTTGCCCTTGGGTCATTCCTGGGGTTTCTGTTGTTTTGCTCCCACTAGTTTCATCCTTAAATTCATTCTAGGTTTATGGATTTTTTTAATAGTGACCTTTCTACATTTATTCTCTTTTAATAATATTTAAGGATTTTTTTTGGTAAGAAATTTACCTCTATTTCATGTTTTATGCAACAGAGCTGATTGTTTCTTCTAAAATAAGTTTGTTTTTCTCATCATGTTTTTTAATATTTTAACCCCTAGGTAATGAGTACACATTTGCACCTCTGGGGATTCGTTGATGTTTGTTAGGTAAGGATTTGTCATAATTAAAACAAACAGATAAAAATAGATGAAAAAACCACATAGACTCTTTGTGCATTTAAAGGCAGCAATCACAAATAATACCCCCAGAGTGGGTCGGAGTTCATTGCTTTTGTAGAATAGTCTTAGGTTAGCCTAGTCCTCAACTCTCTTAACATCCTGAATGATCTCCTTTTTAGTCCTAAACTGGTAAGGCACCCCAGACATGTTTGCCATCCTCACCTCTGCCTTTTGAGTTTTCTGTCTTCACCTTGTCTGTCTGAGTACATTGAATTGACACCACCTTTCCTGTCTACATGCTGCTCTATCAGTGAGTTCACACTTAGATTTATTATCCTGGCATAGTAGCAGGCTGCTAGCGAGCCAAACCATTCCATTCTTTTCTGTGACTGAGGAGAAGGTGCTTTGTTATAGAAAGAGTGTTATGCACTGATGTTTTTTAAAAATATATTTATAAAGTATTAACTGGGTAAGGATGCTGTGAAGCACAATAATAATTGAAACAACCATCATGGTCTTTATTGTTAATGAGAGTGAATACTGGCACCATGGCATTGGTAAATAAAAATGTTTTAGTTGACAATTTCAAATGAGGCTGTTTTATTTTGCATTTTCAGTCTTGAACGTCAGATACAGCAAAGAAATTAGTTTTCACAATTCGACAAAAAACAAACTGGCATTTTGTAAAATATGAGAGGCATTGCATAAGTGATGGGCATCTTAGGAGACTTGTGTGCAGTTTTATGTCATTTGAGTATTGTGACGCTCTTAGCGCATTATTTCTGTTAATGTAGCTTTGTGAAGCTGAACTTTAGCACATCATTCTTTTTTGTTTGCTTTCTGCTATAGCCTACAGTACACAGGCAGTACAAGACAACATAAATGTGGATCTTAAAGTTGGTCCCTGCAGTGTTTGTGTCCACAGATTTCATTTATCTTGATGTAAGCAAACCCTCAGTAATTATTTAAAGGTCTTGTTCCTATTCTCATTCTACCATGTTTGAGGCAGGCTCCTAACAGTTGTTGAAGTTTTACTTCTTTGAATTTCAAATTGATGCCTATTATTGTCTTTAATTTAAGTATTCAGAAGTCAAATTAGTGTTCATGATTTTCTTCAGACTTCAGAAGTTTGTTTGCATTATCAGCTTTGGAGGCCTTCATCATTACTGTTTTAGTTAAGTCAACAGTTAAAAATGAGCTGCCGATGGAAAGTTTGGGAGCAGCCATCTTATTACCACCCTTGGCTTTGTACCCTCATAAAATAACATTTAGAATGAAATATGTAACAGAGAAATTAGGGTGGGAGTTTCAAGAATTTGTAAGTACTGATTTACCTGAAACCATAAGGTGCTTTGTTGGTGTTCTCAGAGAAATAAAAGTCCAAGTGCAAATCTCAGACTTGGAAGAAAGTGAACAAAAATAAGCCAGTTAGCAGAGGAGTCCCATTAGTTTGTAATAAAATCATATCAAATGAATAGCTGAACTTTCTAAGGAAAATAACTTTGTGTCTTGCTATAAATGTTCTTCTGGTTAGTTTAAGAGACCAGAGTGGCATTTGAACCTGTGAACTTATGAGTTCTGATCCAAATCCTTTAACCCTTTGATCACAAAGCTATATGCCCTCTCTGCTCATCTCATTTTGTTGTTTTGACACTTCAGCTACTGGTATGTCTGCAGTAGTTACATGTTTTATTACATATTTAGTTACAATGGTTTAAAGTCAGGTGATCATCTTGATTACAAAAGTATTCAATTAATCACTGGTTAAAACATTACAAATGTAATAAATGTATTACTGGTTTCAGTAAACATTGTTACTGGTGCATGTACTGGTTCCCAGTGCTGCCAAGACAGAGTGTGGACACTGCCTCGGACTTTGCAGCCAAGTTCAAGATCACTGTGAAGTAGAATTGTAACCACCAAATTGAATTAATCGGATCGGAAAGGGTTATGTTATTGTGAGTCATGTGTTCTGAGCTAAAAATATCAGTTTTTAACTTTTACTCATTTTATTTTCATTTAATCTCATTCTGGGAGGTGTCAAACTGTAAATTGACCAGTGTGAGTAACTGCTGCCTGGAATTAACTGCCATTGTGTTCAGGTTTGGTCCCCACATTCATGGATTACAATGTTCTGTACTTGAAAACACAGGTTTACAAAATGAGTAGACAGGTAGGTAGTAAGTAGAGCCTGACTAACATGCACAAAATGCAGCAATGTGTGAGATAAAGAGAAGTTCTTGTGTGAGCCTCTGCTAATTGTCTATATTACACATTTTCTGTTTAAAGGGCCTACAGTGTTGGCAGCAACTCTTGCCCTGTTACAACTGTGATGTTATTTCAAGCTTCTTCATTTGGTTGTTAGAGTGTGGGCTTTGTGATTTCTTCACAATGGGTTGGGAACAATTATTTAAACCTTCCTCCGCAAGAAAATGGATGTTAAACACATGAAAGCCTGGCAACCTGCCATGTTAACAAGTGTTTGCATCTTTGTACTTTGACACAACATTTTATTTTGCCTGGTGGTGCCAATATCCTCATTTATAACTAAATCAGTGAGAATTTTGACATCAGCATCACAAAAAATTCTGATTGTTTTGTCAAATTGTGCTGTGGACACAATGACAGTTTGTGGGTAAACACATCTAAACATCCACATCTGTCTCAATGAAGAAGTCGGCTTATTAAAGTGGTGTGAAGTAATAAGACTGTAGAGGAGATCCTTCCATTTTTTGCTTTGGCTTAAGTGTGAAGAACGTCTAAAGGCTCCAGCAAGTTTTCATATTGTCAAATCTCAATCTCCTGTAAAGACAGACTTCTTATCTTGTTTAAAAATTCTTGGAACTTTATAAAGTACTTTATGTTTGTAACTTTCCAAAGAGATAAGGCAGAGCAGAGGAATTCTGAATGTGATGGCCAGTTGACTTGGACCTGGCAAATATGGGAATGGTCTGCAAACAAGCAAATCTAAAGTGTTGTGTACAGAAAGTTTATTTATTTTAACTCCATTAACTGCTATCTGCTGCGATTAAACTAACACTGGTTATTTGGGAAACCTTGAGAATGTTTGTTAAAGCTTTCCAAAGTTAATTGTGTCTTTGCACTTAAAGTTTAGAAATGTTGATTACAGTTACGTTTCACTTGAGAGAACAGATGAAATCTAAAACTCCAGTCAAAGCAGCATAGACAGGATTTGAGAAGGCCCAAGGACATATGCCACTCAGTGATAGATAAATAGGACTCATCCAGTGAAAGTTAGTTTTATTACAGAAGCTCTTTAAATAAATAAATAGATAGATAGAAATACACACACACACACTATAGTCTGAACACCCACCAGAATGACTAAAAAGAAAGAAAACTTCTGACTTGGGTGGCACAGTCTCAATAAGGTGTTATGCAGGCATATTGTTGTTGGTATAGAGGAGCCCCAGTCGCATTTCTTGATATGCTTCTGCTGAATGATTTGTTGGCTGAAGGTCCTCAATATATCAGAGAGAGGATATACAGCATTATTCATAATGGCGCTCAGTTTTGTTTTAATTCTCTCGTTCTACTACCGTGTTTCCCCGAAAATAAGACCTACTCGGAAAATAAGCCCTAGCATGATTTTCAGGCTGCTCTGTAATATAAGCCCTACCCCAAAAATAAGCCCTAGTCAAGATCGTCAGCTGAAAAGTAAGGCACCTAAGGCCATATTTATACCTCACGCAATGCAACGCATGTGCCCGAAACATCCATTAAATTCCAAGGACACGTTGCCACAATATCTCTGAAAAGGATGTTTAATGATTACAGCCATCAATTTGGGAATGTGCCCATTCCAGCAAGCATCGGGTGCGAGAAAGAAACAAAAACCCTGGAAGGGGGATCAGCTCAATGCAAGATTAGCATCATTGTAGCTTCACCAAATCCCCAAACCTTCATGTCTTTGGATGGAAAACTGAGCACACTGTGGAAACCCAGCATGAAAACATGCAAACTCCAAGCAGGGATCTCAAGGGACGTGACTCCCTACGAGACAGCAGTGCTACCACTTTGCCACCCCCATATGTGTAATTATTAACAGTATTTATTATTTAAACAAAGTTAACGATTTATCTGTAAAATGTAACATACATATTTTAATGCATTCCATCATGAAAGTGATATCAAGTATAAATCTAAGAATTCTAAATATGCAGAGAGCTGGAATATCATAAATTTGAATATGTTCTGTGTGGCGATGATGCTTGCCGCTGCTGCCAGGTCAAGAGGAAGCCCCAGAAACGCATAGCAATTAACAGCTGGGTCAGTTTTAAGATGATGTTTACGACAGTCTACTTTAATGATAAAGTAAACTACGAGGTTAAAGTGGACATTTCGAGTTTAAAGCAGAAATTTCCACTTTAATCACAAAATAGATATTTTCATTATGTCCTTATTTTTTTCTCTGTGCCTCAAATACGCCGCCGTACATTCTGATGCTGTTGTGAAGGTGCAAAAAAAAAAAAAGACGGTATGCAAGACTTTTAAAATGTATCATGTCATTACTTTGGGGAATATGCAACACTTGAATATCAAAACACCACAAATGCATTTGTATGTCGGCATTTTGCTTCACCAAATCGAACCATTCATCAAACGTCGAAGCATGCAAATCGATCCTGAAGGATCCTAAAAGCGGCTGGAGTAGCAAGAAATTCAGGCTGGAATTCAGGGTTTGAATGTGCAGAGTTACAGTGCATCCGGAAAGTATTCACTACGCATCACTTTTTCCACATTTTGTTATGTTACAGCCTTATTCCAAAATGCATTAAATTGATTTTTTCCTCAGAATTCTACACACAACACTCCATAATGACAACGTCAAAAATGTTTACTTGAGATTTTTGCAAATTTATTCAAAATAAAAAAATTGATAAAGCACATGTACATAAGTATTCACAGCCTTTGCCATGAAGCTCAAAATTGAGCTCAGGTGCATCCTGTTTCCCCTGATCATCCTTGAGATGTTTCTGCAGCTTAATTGGAGTCCACCTGTGGTAAATTCAATTGATTGGACATGATTTGGAAAGGCACACACCTGTCTATATAAAGTCCCACAGTTGACAGTTCATGTCAGAGCACAAACCAAGCATGAAGTCAAAGGAATTGTCTGTAGATCTCCGAGACAGGATTGTCTCAAGGCACAAATCTGGGGAAGGTTACAGAAAAATTTCTGCTGCTTTGAAGGTCCCAATGAGCACAGTGGCCTCCATCATCCGGAAGTGGAAGAAGTTTGAAACCACCAGGACTGAGCTGGCCGGCCATCTAAACTGTGCGATCGGGGGAGAAGGGCCTTAGTCAGGGAGGTGACCAAGAACCCGATGGTCACTCTGTCAGAGCTCCAGAGGTCCTCTGTGGAGAGAGGAGAACCTTCCAGAAGGACAACCATTTCTGCAGCAATCCACCAATCAGGCCTGTATGGTAGAGTGGCCAGACGGGAGCCACTCCTTCGTAAAAGGCACATGGCAGCCCGCCTGGAGTTTACCAAAAGGCACCTGAAGGACTCTCAGACCATGAGAAACAAAATTCTCTGGTCTGATGAGACAAAGATTGAACTCTTTGGTGTAAATGCCAGGCGTCACGTTTGGAGGAAACCAGGCACCGCTCATCACCAGGCCAATACCATCCTTACAGTGAAGCATGGTGGTGGCGGCATCATGCTGTGGGGATGTTTTTCAGTGACAGGAACTGGGAGACTAGACAGGATAAAGGGAAAGATGACTGCAGCAATGTACAGAGACATCCTGGATGAAAACCTGCTCCAGAGCGCTCTTGACCTCAGACTGGGGCGACAGTTCATCTTTCAGCAGGACAGCGACCCTAAGCACACAGCCAAGATATCAAAGGAGTGGCTTCAGGACAACTCTGAATGTCCTTGAGTGGCCCAGCCAGAGCCCAGACTTGAATCCGATTGAACATCTCTGGAGAGATCTTAAAATGGCTGTGCACCGACGCTTCCCATCCAACCTGATGGAGCTTGAGAGGTGCTGCAAAGAGGAATGGGCGAAACTGGCCAAGGATAGGTGTGCCAAGCTTGTGGCATCATATTCAAAAAGACTTGAGGCTGTAATTGCTGCCAAAGGTGTATTGACAAAGTATTGAGCAAAGGCAGTGAATACTTATGTACATGTGATTTCTCAGTTTTTTTATTTTTAATACATTTGCAAAAACCTCAAGTAAACTTTTTTCACTTTGTCATTATGGGGTGTTGTGTTTAGAATTCTGAGGAAAAAAATGAATTTAATCAATTTTGGAATAAGGCTGTAACATAACAAAATGTGGAAAAAGTGATGCACTGTGAATACTTTCCAAATGCACTGTATGATGATATTCCAGAAGAAGATGACATGACTGTATTTGGATAAATGTATATTGTTGTACATGAATAAATATAACATATTCCCTGAAAATACAGTGGTGTGAAAAACTATTTGCCCCCTTCCTGATTTCTTATTC